>PVHP010014284.1:0-39380 GCA_004024765.1 Zapus hudsonius | reverse complement strand
CTGCAGGGCTCTTCACTCTGGCTCTGGACTTGTGCCCAGGCTAGAGCCAGCCCAGCTGTGCTGCTTTCATGCACTTTACCAGTATTGGGCTCAGAACACACTGGCTTGTGGGAAGTGCGTAGGCTGGTGTTGAATGCCCATGTCCTGGTTCTAAGAGCCTGCCGCTCCTGGGTCATGAGTAACTGCTGTTGCTTGTGAGGTCTAGGAGGAATTTCAGAGAGTTTCCCCCCCCCAACCCCTGCACTGTCCCACTGTCTAAGAAATAGATGATGTTGGGATCAGAAGGCAGGTGGTAGGGAAATGGGAACAAAGTGCCAGCACCAGGGCTCTGCCCTTGTCTTCTGTCCCTGCCTTGTTGCAGTTCTAGAATTTCCATTCTGTAGAGGTGTTTAGGGACAAAAATTTGATGCTGAGGGAGGGAGCCTGAAGCTATGTTTGTGCATGACTTTTTATTAGAAGATTCTTCCATCAAAGACTGATGTGCTGATAGAGAATGGGGCGGAGGGTACCATTAAATCTTCCCAAATTGGCTTCCTGCCCTGAAGGCACCAGTGCTGTTCAGTACTAAAGGGCTGAGGTCTGCCCTCGCTGTCTTTGTCCCCAAACAGCTTTCCTGGGCGTGCAGCAGGCCCTGTTGGGGAAGAGGCACCTGTGACTCCATTTCTAAGCAAGGATCCCTGGTTCCCCCTGGGCTTCAGTGCCCCATGGAGAGGATGATCAGGCTGCTGCAGAGTGGGTGAGGGCTGACTTGCTGCAGAGGTTTGATGCTGTCTCCTCTCTGTTTTCAGGGGAGGCTCAGAAGCAGAAACGAGATGAAAGTTGTGTGTCTGCCGAGGCGTTGACAGCACCCAAGGATGCCAGGAGGCTTGCTGGCAGCTCCCCAGCACAGCCGAGCCTCGGGAAGCAGCGAGAGCACTTTCATCAGGCATCATCCCCAGGCTTACCTCCAGAGGAGCAGGAAGTAAACAGGGTGGGGAGGGAAGTCGCTCACATGACTGAGGAGCTGCAGGGGGCCAGTGGGGAGGGTCCCACCAGCAAGCAGACATGTGAGCTGCCCTCACCTGGCCTGGCCTCCCCCGGTGACCAGCCCAGGTCTCTCCGGGACCACTTGCAGTCCACCGATGGAGCAGCCCCAGCTCCCACAGCGGAAGAGAGCAAAGAGATCACGGAGGATGGAGACACAGGGAACGCTTTGGAAACATGAGGGCGCAGGGTACCAGGGTTTGACAAGGACAAGGTGACATGTTGAAGGCTCCGGGACCCAGAGGAAAAAATGAAGCATCAGAACGCATATCCCAGCCACCTTCTCCTCCAACACCTCCATGTCTGCAAATGAGAAAATGCTCCGATCGGGCCCCAAGCTGTGAGCACTCCATGCTGGCAGTTCAGATGGATTTATTAAAAGCGGGCCCATGAGCTGCGCGGTGTCACCTCTTTCTGCCGAGGATGAGCTGCTGTGAACACGGATCGTGGCTGCCATATGGCTGCTTTCTTTCTGTCAGCGTTTGTTTTATTCGAGATAAGATGTTTTCTATTAGCATTTAATATGGTCCATCAAAATGATAGGACGAGCAGAGACAGGAAGGTGTTTCACCAGCTCTCAGTCTTGGGAATAGTTCAGTAGCTGGAGAGGAAGATGTGTTAGAGTGGAATGTGTTCATAGGATGCCAACAGTGGGATCTCTTGGACCCTGCTGGTGGCAGTGCTGGTCACAGTGTCCTGTGGAGGGACCAGAGAAGAGGGAAGGTTGGGCTTTGGGCTGGTAGGTTTGCATTGTCCAGCTCTGTGGAGGCTCTGTGCTGACTGCCCAGCCCAGGGCTCCAGCCTGGGCCTAGAGGTGTTCACTGGTGTGGAGTGATGGGAGTGGGGGTGTAGAGGAAAGAGGTCTCCAACCATGTTCTGCTTTTTGTTCTGGGCTATATATAGAGAGAGAGGATATGTGGCTGTTGCAGGTTTGGGAATAAAGCTAATTGCTCAGGGTCAGGCTGTTTCCTGTGTCACCTGAAACCTTGAACCCTTCACTTCTTCAACAGAATGTCACCTGTGTGCCACCAGGTACTGGAGTTTTAACAAGATAAAAATGTGTGGCCTGATGGGGGAGGTGAAATGAGACAAGATGAAGATGACTTTGTGACAGTCATGGAAGGAACTATGAACCACATGCCTGGTCCAAGGGGAGAGGTGGGCATGGTCTTCACTGGCTACTTCCCCCTGGCGTGATGATGAGCCTCTCTAGGTGACTTCTAGTGCTGCAGAAAATTGCAGGGCTGTGGAGCCATAGACCTTCCTTGTAGCTGGCCCCTGCTCACCTGGGTTATTAGATGGATGGAGAGCTTCTGGACGGATGTTGCTACAGGCTTAACCATGACAATACCCCATTCCTATATGCAGCACTGTCTCACTTTGGCTGTGCCCAGCCAGCATGGTTCTTCTGGTCTGTAGACTTGAGCTGTTTCAGTCATCGTAAAAGCGTGGATCATTGTAAAAGCATCTTCTCCCCAGCTCCCTCAGAATACTGCATCAGTCATAGCAAGTCACACTCAGAGAAACAGTGCTATTGTGTAACTAGAACTTCTGAGGGGGCTTCCAGGGCTGGTTCACTAAAGAATGTCTCCAGGGATCTGGGTGTCCACCTCCCAGCTTTGCTTGTTGTGGGTCAGCTAATCACTCCTGATGATAAGATGGCTGCAACAGCTCCAGGCATCACTTATTATTACATATGTCACATGTCACAAGGAAGTTTCTTGTGTGTGTGTGTGTGTGTGTGTGTGTGTGTGTGTGTGTGTGTATTAAGAGCAAGTTTGATCCCCAGAACCAACATTTTAAAAAGCCATGTATGTGGCATGAGTTTGTAATCCCAGTACTGAGGGGACAGAAAGGAGGATCCCTGGGACTCACTGGCCAACCAGCCTAGCATAATCAGGAAGTTCTAGGCCAGTAAAAGACCCTCTCAAAGGTGGAGGACTTCTGAAGGAATGACAGGTGAGGTTGCTCTGTGGCCACCTCCTGCACACACACACACACACACACACACACACACACACACACACACACACACACATACACAGTCATACTCATGCAACAAACAGCTCTTGCCACATTTCATTGGTCAGAAGTGACACCTGCCTGTGTGACCATGTCACATACCTATGTTTAAACCAACCTCAGAACAAGGAATTATGATGGTTTCCATTTCAGCACGGGTCATCCTCTGACTTGTCCCAAGACCCATAGGCACGAAAAGAGGAATTGGTAAAACAAAATCAGGTCTCAAGACATGTAGGAGAGTTAAGCATTAGATTGAAGTAGACTTGAACTCCACACATCCTCCGTGCTATTCCTGCTTCATAAACTAGAGCGTTGTGTTACCAGTGACTTTGGAGCTGGGGAAGGGACAGTTGTTAGTGTCTATTAGAGGAGACCCCATCTTCTCTCCCTCCCTGTCTCACGGTCCTCCCTGTTTTGTAGCGGATGTCCCAACCTTGTTTCCCTTCCGCTGTTTTCCAGCCCACTTGGCAGCAGAGAGCCCAGCCGTCTGGATAAATGACCAGCGCTGGCAGGCTTTTTAATGAAAGCTCCTTTGCACACTCTGCATTTCTCGAGCTTGCTCTGTTCCTGTGAGGTGTGGATTTTTACCTGGGGGTGTTTGTCTTTCTTCTAATTAGGCCCATGGAAATGGATTGGCATTTATGAAGCAGGCATTTGTCATCCCTAATTCCTTCCCTTCCCATGCCTCTCCTGCCCACTTTTGACTGCCCCTCCCCTGCTTCCCTGCTCCCCTGCCACCTGGCAGGTCCCCGTGGAGCCTTCTGCCCATGAACAACCTATATCAACTGCATTAGTTTTCTTTTCCCCATGACTCCCAAGCATACACCGTCACTATAGGAAGCTCTAGAAGAGGGCTGTGCTAGTGGTCCACATGTTGGATTGAATTTTTTTCCACGTGTGTGTGTGTGTGTGTGTGTGTGTGTGTGTGTGTGTGTGTGTGTGGACATTGCATGTGGAGGCCAGAGGTCAACATTAGGTGTCTTTCTCAGTCTGTCCCCTTCATTCTGTGGACATGGCCTCTTGCTGAGCATTTGGCTAAACTAGTGAGCCCCAGGGATTCCCTGCTTCTGCCTCCCAGCACTGGGATTACCACCACACGGCTTTGATATACTGGGGATCTAAGCTCAGGTCGACCATGCTTGGGCAGCAAGTGCTTCACCAGAGTCATCTCCCCAGGCCTCGGAGCGAATTCTGGGCAGATTTGCCCCTAATTCACTGTCTGGCATGAAAGGTCCCGCCTGCTCGTCCAGCATCTTCTAAGTGCAGCTCCTTGCTCACAGAGATGCTGTCCCTGTCCCTTCACGGTGACAGCTTGCCTTTGCCCCTCTTGAGTTTCTGCCTCCCCCCAAACCCCACGGTGCACCCCAGCCTCACTGGTCACTACAGCCCTGAGGTTGCTTGTGTATGACCCTTCTCTTTTCAAAAGGTTTGTCCTCAGTTTAACTGTGATTCCTTCTGGAACAATCCTTCCCCTTCTTGATGCTGAACCCTTCAAGAGACTCCAAAAAGGAAAGATGTCCAAAAAGTCAAAGCGTGGCCCCCAATTCACGTGTTAGTATACTCCTTTCTCCCATGGCTGGCCGAGTGGAGAGCCAGAGAGCGGCCATGGAGAGCTAGCTCTGTGGTGCATCTAGTCAGAAGCAGGAACGCAGGCCTGGCTCTCCCGATTAGAGTGGCACAAAAACAAGGTGACACAGCACGCAGGCAACTGAAAATGATGGAGAGAGAAGGGCTTCTTTCCATGCCTTGGCACCTCTTTACCAGCTGATGACGTTCGGATGCATAGGACAATCCTTCATAATACTGAAAAGTTTCACTTTGGTGAATCTCTGTGAGTGCAGGAATATATTTGGAATATATTTTGGAATCTTATAGCTGAGGCCAATGACTGAATATTCAATTAAACACAACTTTTTAAAAATGAAACAGTTGCTATCTTGTAGGTTTATTTATTTATTTTTAACTTTTTATTCATAGCTTCCATAATTATAGACCACAAACTGTTACAATTCCCTTCCCCCTCCCAGCCTACCCCATATTTCTTCCCCCATCTTGTAGTTTTTAAAAAAATATTTTTATTTGCAAGGAGAGAGAAAGAGAAAGCCGTTGCAAACACATGTGCATCTGGCTTTACCTGGGTACTGGGGAATCAAACCCGAGTCGTTAAACTTTGCAAGCAAGCGCCTTAACCATTGAGCTAACTCTCCAGTCCCCTATCTTGTAGTTTAATTTAATTTAAAGAAAGAAGTAATTTCTATCCCTTTGCAGACTTTGTTTTGGTTCTATTATCATTCTGGATCCTAGCTACATGTATTTCTGTTATTTTCTGAAATAAAGAGAAGTAAGATCCATTCTGTGTAATATTTCAGTCATTCTCCCACCCCACCTCAGGCCACAGCCAGGATGGACAAGGCTTCCAGCATATTGTAGGAACTTATCCCTAGCAATCTGTCACCTGAAATTATTTGATCATACAGTAGGAGTCATGAAAAATGTCACAATTTTATGATTCCACCCAAACAGCATATGTAACATCCACTTATTTCTTTCCTATAGTCTTTCAAGTTGACCGAAGCATTCACTGATTTGATCTATTTTTTTTTTACAGTTTCAGTATTTCTGTGTATATTCACTAAAGAGCCTCACTCAGGAAAAAAAAATCTCCGCCATTCTGAGAAAAAGCTTATCCTAAACATCTAAAGATAGCATCTCTAATTATTGTCTACACTGTGTACAAGCGAGGGGGCTAGAGCATTCTCCCCACTCTCGCAGCTGGGTCTAGGTACAGCCGTTACATCAAACGCTTCTAATTTTACAAAGAGAAATCAAAACAAATGTGTGTTGAAGTCCCAGTGACAAATGCAAACCCTGTGAGTCAAACAGGCAAACTCATTAGCAAGCCGGCTGCCAAGTCAAAACAGCAAACATGAGGAAGCGCACAAACTTGACCAGTTGGATGAGAGCAATAAAAATAGATGCCAGGGGCCAAGTGGGGTCCGGTGGGTGGGCTGGCTGGCAGGAAGGGTTCTGGGCCGAGAACCAGATGTCCTCCTTGTGGCTCCTGATCTTCCGTCTTCCATCCCCTCCTCCTGCCCAGAGTTGGGGTGGTGGGATTTGTTCAATCAGCCAGCCTCTGGTTGGATGTGGAAACACTTCTTAGCTTTCGTTTGCATGACTCCTAGCTGCATGAGTGTACCTTGTAAGGTAGCCTGGTCCATTCCTGGGCAGCCCTTTTCCGACTCTAGTCCTAGTTATTTATTAAATAGCTGCTAATTAGATCAGTATCAGACGTGCATGTCCTGCTGTGCTGCTCACAAACACTCCATTTGGGTTCCAAATCTACCCGGTGTGATGATTGTGTTTCAGAGAAGACCCAGGCTTGGTCTTCAGGTCTTCAGACCTTGTTGAGGTCTTGCAGTCTGAAGCGTGGGGCAGAGCTGGAGTTCAACTGGCCCCTGAGGCCAAGCCATCAGCCACTGTGCTGCCCTCCTGTTACTTCCTCCTTGGTTCTCAGTGCTGGGGCACCACTCAGGGAAGAAAGGAGAGAAGGAGAGAAGGAGGGAGGGAAGGAGGGAAGGAAGGAATATAGGAAGGAAGAGAGCTAGGAAGGAAGGAATTTAGGAAGAAAGGAAGGGGAAAGGAAGGAAGGAAGGAAGGAAAGAAGGAAGGAAGGAAGGAAAGAAGGAAGGAAGGAAGGAAGGAAGGAAGGAAGGAAGGAAGGAAGGAAGGAAGGAAGGAAGGAAGGAAGGAAGGAAGGAAAAGGAATCAGAAACCCTGTCAAGCCCTGGTCAGGATCAACCTGCTCTTGGGCCGTCCCCTTCCCTTAGCCACCACAACTTCTTATCCAGCTCATGAAGAGGCAACAACTTCAGGTGCCAACTCACCCAGTCACGTGGTTTGGCTAACAGTCTGTGGCCTCTGGGGACCTGGCCAAAGGCTGCCCTCCTGCAGCTGCGGAGGTTCTGGGCCCAGGTGAGCCAGTGCTCAGCTCATTCCTTCCTAGCTCACTGCCTTCATTACAGATCTGCCCCTTCCCCGGGATTCCTCAGCTCTGGGATGTGACTAGTGTATGTTTATAAAGAAGCTATCCACAGGCACATTTAAACTTCCTGCGATTCCCACTGGGAACCACGCTCTTTGGAAGACGTGACTACGACTTGTTCCAGCAGGGTTGGGAGGGAGGAGGGAACCGCCAGCAAGGATTCAGGAAATACCTTTGCCATCTCTGAGTAAAGCAAGACACACAAGAGCCTGGAAGAAACAACAAGCCAGGCGAGGTGCAGGACTGACTGCTGCTGTGTTTTTAATGTGCGACACAAAGATTGCCAAACATCCCCCTGGGGTACAGGCAGTATTTGGGGAAAGGGGCCCAATCCCAGCAGTTAGTGAGCAGGGATGGGGAACCCTAGGCAGCCTCCTGAGGGGTCTCAGAGCACCTGGAAGGAACAAAGGAAAGAAGAAAGTAGCCCCTAGGGCCCAGCCCTATCTCAGAGCTCATGGGTGGGGCCCAGGTAGAAAGGGATGGAAGGAGGGATTCAGAGTGGGGGGAGGGGAGGCTGAGCTATGGGTCAGGGGCTCAAAGGTCCCAAGGGGAGTGTCTTAGCACGGGGGAGGAAAACAAAGGCAGAGGCTGTATGCAGGGGTACATGGTGTTTTCTTGGGACAAAGAGGGGCTCTCAAGGTGCATGGAGGGAACTTTATGTCCATGGAGGTGTCTGGGGTCCAGAAGTCTAGGGTACATGGAGGTCTCTGGGACACAGAAGGTGCCTGGGGTTCTTGGAGATGTCTGGGGCCCAAGGGAGTGGTGTCCATGGAGGGGTCTGGGGCGCATGGAGGGGTCTGGGGTGCATTGAGGCATCTGGGGCACAGGAATCTGGGGTACAGGAGTCTGGGAGGCATGAAGGTGACTGTGACGCAGGGCTCTGGTGTTGACAGAAGCGTCTTGGGCACAGGAGTCTGGGCTGCATGGAGGTGTCTGGGCAGCACAGGAGTAGGGTGCATGGAGGTGTCTGGGCACAGGAGTCTGGGGTGCATAGAGGTGTGTCTGGGCTGCATAGAGGTGTCTGGGCATGGGAGTCTGAGGTGCATGGAGGTGTTTGGGGCGCATAGAGGTGTCTGTGCACAGGAGTTCGGTGCATGGAGGTGTCTGGGCACATGAGTCGGGTGCATGGAGGTGTCTGGGCATGGGAGTCTGGGATGCATAGAGGTGTCTGGGCATGGGAGTCTGAGGTGCATGGAGGTGTTTGGGGCGCATAGAGGTGTCTGGGCACATGAGTCGGGTGCATGGAGGTGTCTGGGCACAGGCGTCTGGGCTGCACGGAGGTGTCCGGGCACAGGCGTCTGGGGTGCGTGGAGGCGCTCAGGCGGCCTTGCACTCGCTCTCCCGCCTCCGCTTCCTGCGCTCCGCGTGCTCCTGCGCCAGGCGCGCCCAGGCCTCGGCGCCGCCCCAGCCCACCACGCAGCAGGCGAGCCGGCTGCCCGCGTTGCCGTTCTCCAGGCTGGCCTGGTTGCCGCCGCGGCCCAGGTCGTCCTCGCCGGCGTGCACCACCACGGCGCGGCCCACGATGGAGTGCGGCCCGGCCAGCGAGGCGGCCAGGCCGCTGCGGAACTTCCAGAGGCGGCCGTCGCGGGTCGCGAAGTTGCCGAAGTCGCCGGGGTGCTGCGGGTGCGGCACGGCCCGCGGGTTGTAATGCGGCCCGGTGGACTCGCAGCCGCGGCTCAGGTCCCCGAGCTGGTGCACGTGGATGGCGTGGCTGGAGCCGTTGGGCTCAGCCCCGAAGCCCTCCAGGTCGAAGAAGGCCTCGAGCCTGGCTCCGGGCGCGAGCTGTCGGAAGAGGACCAGGCCGGTGACCCGCGGCTGCTCGGCGGCCAGCGTGGCCGATGGCTGCACCTTGCACGTGGCGTGCAGCGCCGCGCCATCGGGGCCCTCATCGGCCCCCCGCCGCCGCGCCAGCTCCTGCCAGATCTCCACCACTTTGGCGTGCATGTCGCGGATCTGCTCGGCCATGTCCCACCTGGGCTCCTGGACGTCCAATAAGTCCAAGGTGTCCGCGCCCCGGGCCATCGGAAGCAAGCAGAGGTACAGCAAGGCCAGCATGGCTGCGGTCTGCCACCTGCGGGTGCCCCCAGGGGGAAGGGGATGGGGATAAAAAACTTGGTCACTTGAAATATCCTGTCTCGGGAGCCCATCAGAGTCACACCAACCCGCCAGCCCTGTGTATTTGTTTGGCACGTGTTTTCCAGGCCCTTCGTCACAGGGCCATCTCAAGAAACTCAGCCATCTGAATGGCACATGATGGTGGCCCTCTCAAGTCCTCTCCCCGGTCCTTAGTGGGAAGGGAGGCCCAGGGCCATGAGGGTGGATCTGATTGCCCTTCCAGATCCTTCCCTCACCATCTGGAGAGCTAAGCTCCAGCCACACTCTTCCTACATCCTCCTGGCAGATAGACATGAGACCTGCTGTCTCTGCCTCCTTGGTCTTTGCTGTCCTGTCTCTGACCTACTGGTAGCCAGTTCTCTCCCAGTCCACAGACTTGGAGCTTATGGTCATGCACTCAGTTTTATTCAAGGCTAAACCCAAACCAGGCAACTGGAGTCATACATGATTGTTAAATGGGGACATAACATAAGGGGCAGACAGGTCATGAAGGATTCCAACAATCCTGTGACTGAAGTGGGAGCCTTGTGTTGAGTAGAATTTAATAGACTGTGTCCACCTCCCCCTGGGAAGCCCTGTGTACAGATAGAGAAATATCTCACGCACCCTATAAATGTGTATAATTCTTATGCATTAATAAAAAGAAATAAATTCAAGCTTGGGCATGGTGGCACACACTTAATCCCAGGAGTCAGGGGCTGAGGTAGGAGGATTGCTATAAATTCAAGTCCAGCCTAGGACTACAGAATGTGTTCCAGGTCAGTCTGAGCTAGAGTGAGACCCTACCTTGAAACAAAAGAAAACAATAATAAAAATCTGAAGTCTAACATGAGAAAGGATGATGTTGGACTTTGGAGAAAACTGGGCCAAGGCAATGGGCAGACAGACACAGACACAGCCTAGTGACTGGGGCATTGCAGGACTCCAAGGCTGAGCGGCTGGCCCTTTACCAGGTGGAGAGTACCAATAGAGAGCAGAGTGCGGTTTTGTGACAGTTCAGGAAAGATCCTTAGATCCCCTCCCCTTGAGTGGGAGGTGTTTTTAGCCAGAGCCCAAACCTAGATGTAAAGGCTGATTGGTCAGGTATAGACCAATCAGCTGTCTCTCTGACTTACCTAGTGGAAGTTTTAAAAGCTTCCCTAGAACAAAGGCCAGTCTCTTCTTCCACATGGCATCCTAGAAGCAAGACTTTCATTTTCCAGGTAAGGCCCCTCACCCCTGGGGTGAGGGGGGCTCAGGATTCTTTCCACATAAACCTTTCCCTCTCATGATGGAGCCCTCTGATTCGTTTTCTTCTGCTGCTTGTTTGGCTGAACAGCACAGATTTTATTAAAATCTCTCCCCATGTGTTCTCCCCACACTGGTGGCTGGAGAACTCTGCAACTCCCCATGTTCCCTTAAATAAAATCTCCCACTATACCTTACTATCTGGTTGTCTGACTTTAATTCTTTAACTTTGTAGACAAGAATTCGGGTACTCCTTAAATTTTGAGGTGCATTGGAATTTTTGCGGGGTATTATCTAAATTCTAACCCCCAGCTCAGTCCTTACAGTTTGGGAGCACTGGCAGAAAGGAGGGAGGAAGGGCAAAGGAGTGCTTGCCAATGTCTTAGGTGCCCAACAGAGGAGAGTGAGTGGATGCATGAAGGTATCAAGAGGAAGTGAGCTAGGATGTGGGTAGCCATGGGGATGGTGCGCATGCCTTTAGAAATCCCTTTAGAACTTGGAGGAGGCCGGGAGGCTGGCTCAGAGGCCTGCCTGCACATGAGGTTCTGGTTTTTAAAACCAGGATGCCAGGCCAGGCCCCACTCAAGAGATCCTATTTCAGGAGGCTTGATTGGCCTTTTGATTGTTCTTGTTTTGTCTTAATATTGGCATGTGCATGTGTGTGCATGTGTGGTTGTATTTGGGCACGTGCGTGTGCACATGCAGGTGCACTTGTATGTAGGCAAGGGTGTCTTCAGTCACTCACGACCTAACTTTTTTGAGATAGCATCTGGAACTGAACATAGTGGGCTGGTTTACCAGCAAGCCAAGGATCTGCCTTGAGGATGATGGGCACACACCTCCACACCTGGTCTTTACATGGCCGCTGAGGATCGAACTTGGGTCTTCATGCTGCTCCATGTGTCCTGCAAGCACTTTACCCACTGAGCCATCTCCCAGCTCCGGGTTTTGTTTTTTAAACAAAAGCTCAATGTTTCAGGTGCCCGGTCAGGGGTTATGGGAATCAGTACAGATTTCAATTGCAACTGCAACGTAGATGGTGAACCCACATATTTGTGGGCAGTTGGTTCCAGGACCTCTATGGATTCCAAAGTCTCCTCTGTAAAAGAGTAAAGCATTTGCACAGAGCCTGCTCAGAGCCTCCTGTACTTTGAGTGCAGTCGGGATGACTTGCTGCATTTACCAATGTAAGTGCTGTGTAAATAGCCCTTGCCTTGTTTAGAGAGTAAGGACCAGGAACAAAGGTCTGCACTTGTTCAGTACAGATGAAGGGCTGCCTTTGTGTTTGTTTTGTTTTTGAGGTTCCATCTGAGAGGGGCTGGCTCCACAGGTGCCTAACACAAGGACACAGGAGGGTGACTGTACCGTGACTTCACAGGACTCCTGACTTTCTTAGCCTCGGCTTCCTTAGCTATAAAATAAGTCATGCCACTGAGGACTATGGTGAGGATTAAGGGAGATATTTATAAATCAGATACTTTCACATTTAAAAACCTGCCCTAAGGGATTAATGATGCTTCCAAAGAGCCAGTTTGAAGGTTAACTGTGCTTTCAGGGACCTTCTACAACCCCAGAGTAGGTGCCATTTAAAATGCCAACTCCAGCGTGGAGTGTGATTCTATGCATAGCCATTGAAGATGGGCATTTTAGGATGGTGATTACAATAATGCATTCTGGAACTCTTCCATTTACTCTAAGCTTACCTGCCATTGTCATTTCAGAGTCAGTAAAAGCTGGGCCACAAGCTGGGGGTGGGACTGGCTCCTCTTTTGCAGATGAGGCAGTTGTACTTGCCATAGGCACCTGCTGTCAGGCTTAAAGGAGGCTCTGAGACTCTCCAACACCTGGGTCTAGAGAGATGGCTCAGGAAGGGGTGTGCTGCTCAAGGCAGGACCTCAGTTTGGTTCCCAACACTCACGTCAAAAGCCAGGAGTGCAGCGCTGAAGGGGGAGGAGACAGGACAGCCAGGGCTCCCTCCCAGGGCAGCCAGTCTCAAAGTGGAAGAACCACAGAGGACACCCGATGCCCTCCTGTGGCCTCCTCGCCCATATGTACATATATACTACACACGCATGCACAAGCACACACATGCTAACACCTGTTGGCCAGGCACTGCTATAAGCCTTGGACATGCATTCATCGTTTTCATCCTGACTAGGACATGGATGTTATCCTTATTTCTGGGTTCCAGTGGGCAGGATATCTCTCCCAAGGTGACATACTCACTGGATAGATGAAAACAAGAATGTGGAAATAAGCTCAGGCCCCAGAAGGCACACCAGTCACCTAGTTCTCGCACAGAGCCCCATGGGGGCAAGATTTCGGCAAGCAAAAGAGCGCCCCTGGCCGTCCGAGAGAAGCTGCCGGGGTGCCCACCAACGAGACCATGGGCTGGAGAGGCTCTGGAAGGAGGAGGCTTCTGGAAAAGGCTTCCAGGTTGAAGGAGACACAGAGAAAGTGACATCTAAGGACTCACCGTTGACTTGCCTAGTGCAACTCTGTTCCTAAAGCCTCAGAGAGCGGGTAGGGAATTGGGGGAGCAGATTGCGCACAAAGCCTCAAGCTCTCCCTGGGCGAAGACCACCTAGGAGTGCCCTGAGTTTACGTGTCACTTCGCCCTTCAAAGCTCAGCGCAGAAACTGACTGGGGGATGTGTTGGTGGACTTTCTCAGGGATGATAAAGGTGACATCTTAGGAAGACTTTTCTCTTAAATAATAAAAAAAAAACTTTAAAAAAAGACCACATTCCATGACCCTCAAGTAAACCTTGACGCCTCGTTTCTTAGGCCTCTGCTCCTTGCGTCGGATTTCACCCGTCAACCCACTTACTGGTTGAAGAAGAAGAACTTGCTGGAAGCCAAGCGGTCAGGCCCTTCCTAAGCAGGTGGCTCGTCACAGAGGCCTCTTTCCTCTTTCCTCCAACACCAAACCATGCAGCATCCAAAGACAGCCTTCACAACAGAGCTCTAGAAGGCCGGAGTCCTCTTGGCTGCCCATGGCAAGTTCAAAGACTAAACAGTTCCTTTCTCCTCACTGCATCCCCCTTCTCCCCCTTCCCACTTAGGAAGCCAGGCCCCATCATTGACTGTGCTTCTCTCCCAAGAACATAACTGAGCCTTCTCCAACAAGTGCCTGCTGCTCCAGCCTGGCTTCCCACTCCTTATATGAGCATCTGAGAAGAACGAAATGAGGGTCGATTTGTCACGCACCTGTCCAGCTCTCCTGAAAGCGCTTTGCTTCCTGCAGATTGAGGCGCAGCACCCAGGAACAGCCTGAGGACTGTCTCCCCCTTCGGAGCTGTCTGGCTTTTTGTGAGTTGCAGGGAGGCCAGCCCCGGGGAGTGGTCAGCGAGAGGGAAGAAGGTCATTGGACTGGTCCCTGGCGTCCCTTGTGGTACAATTGCCTCACCTCCTGTCCTCCTTCCTCTCCTCCTCCCCGTCCCCACATTCCTCATCCCTTCCTACCACCGGGTTTTCTTGCCAAGTATGACTTTGGTGACTTCCCTGGTTTGTGCAGACGCAGTCAGTGACCTTCAGAACGCAGCAGGGGAGCAAAAATGAGAAAGAAAATAGCTTGTTTGGAGAGGTGTACAATGGCCTCTATTGAGAGCCATTTGCTTTTCCCCTGACTACCTCAGCTGCTTTGCTGGATGCTGGAAATGTTTGCGGCAGACTCGGGCACCTGCAAGCTGTGACTGACGCTCACTCCAGAACTGTGTGGCCACGTCTTAGAGAAATGGGTGGCAGCCGTGCCAAAAACTATCACCCGGAAGCAGAGTCACAGCCTTGCCACTCGTGTGCTCCTGGACCACACACCCCTCCTGTGTCTCTTTCTCAGCATGGATGGGAGCAACTCCCCCCCCCCTCACCACGAGGATCCAAAGGGGGAAAGACAGTGAACCCCGAGCCTGGCTCTCATAATGACATCAGCAGTGGTATGTGAACACAGAGGAGCCTTCCTTCCCTCCCTCTCCTTCCTTCCATTTTCCTTCCAAGAGTCTCATGTCGCCCAGGCTGACCTCCACCTCGATCTGTAGCCAAGGATGAATGCCCTCAAACTCCTGATTCCCTGTCTCCACTTCCCAAGATTGGGGGCACGTGCCACCATGGCATATTCATGCAGTGCTGGGAACTGAACTTAGGACAAGCACTCCACCAACCCCTGGAGGAACTCCCCAAGGGTGCATGACCAGGGGATCCAGCAGCCTCTCCCTCTGGGGTCCTTGTTTCATTTGCCTCCATGAACTCTTCTCCATCACAACAGCTTTTTCCAGAAATAGCAGGCGCTCGTTCCCAGAAAAGCCCCCGTGGGAAAAGGCAGCTTGCTTGCGGCAGCCTGTCTGTCTGCCTGTGTTCCTTCAACAAATGGTGTCTACTTCCTGCCAGCCATCAAGCTGGAAGCTGTGGGAGGCCCTGTCCTTTGGGGTTCACCTCTGAGGAGGAACCCAGCAATGTTAACAGTGCAGTGTGTCAGCCCAAACTCTGGTAGTAGGAGGCCTGTGCAATAACCTGACCTCTGCTCTGCTCCAGGCTCAGATGCAACTGCTGACAGAGCTTTCGAGAACCACTGTGTTTTAAAGCTGATGGCTCTGCTGGGCACAACCAGATTTGGAAGCTGCTGCTCAGCAGAGAGAACAAAGGTAAGGCCTTTGTCCAGGGGCAACCACTGTGGAGGATGAGAGAGGGATTTCCCAGGGCTCAGGGGCTTCGGACCTTCTGTTTTGCATCCATCCTCAGGGACCGAGAGCTCCGGTTCTGCCTGCTCGGTCCAGCAGCCCCAGATTCTGCTGCTGGGCGTAGTTCTCCTCCACCTAAGAGTCCAGAATGTCAGATGCCACCCACCACCCACAGCCACTGCCTTCTCACCATGAATCCTTCAGCCAATGATTTCAACCGTCATTTTCATTCAGTTCTTGAAATGATTACTGGGTTAGCTTATAGCTACTGTTTATCTTCATTGAACCTACATTTATTTAAGTAAGACCCAACAAAGCCTTCTTCTAGTCTGGGATTCTAGGACTGGTGTAAAGTCCCAATTCACTTTCATTGTTTATGCATTCTAAGAGAAATTTGCCCCTTATTTCTCACCCCATCCTTTCAGCTTCCCTCGTCTGTGGGTGGCAAGGTTTCCTTCTGAGGAATCACTGTGTGCTCAGCCCAGCCTTGGAGGGTGTGACAGAGATGTCTCACATAGTGGTGACCACTCCACTGTCACTTCTTGGCACTTTGGTGAGTTTTGAGTCTCCTCAGTGATCACCACCGCCTGAAAAGAGAAGCTTTTCCAGCCCAAAGTGAGAGTGGCATTAAAATATGGGCGTAAACATAAGCGGGTAGTTGGGTGGGTATAACATCCATTGAGTCAAGTAACAGTACTAGTTCTCCCCCCGTGGGTTTATGACCTCCCCAACCATGGGCTTTTGATTAGATTCTCAGTACCAGGCATGAATTTCCTTACACGAAGGGCCCTCAAGTAGAAGAGTTAGTGGAAAGAACATAAGAGCCAAAGGAAAGGGAGGTCTGCTTACAGTACTATCTTCCAGACACAAAGTGGCTGTGGTATTCATGACTTCACAGTGGCTGGTGCTACCTACCTACACAGACCTGCTTCTTAGGAGGGGAAATGACGACATCAACGCAGAAAGGGAGAAGTTGGAAAGAAGCAGGGATTTAGTGGAGGGGCTTATGATCATGGTATATTGTCTATATGTATGAAAGTTGCCAATGAAAAGTTTTAGAAGGGGCTGGAGAGATGGCTCAGTGGTTTAGGTGCTTGCTTGCAGAGCCTAAAGGCCCTGGGTTCATTTCCTAAGTACATACATCAAGCCAGATGCACAGAGTGGTGCACGCATCTAGAGTTCATTTGCAGTGGCAGGGAGCCCTGGTGCGCCCCTTCTCTCTCCCTGTCTCCCTCTGCCTCTCTGTCTGCTTGCAAATAAATAAATATTTAATTAAAAAGAAGGAAGTGGAATGAAAGGAGTGAAGTCTGGATTTGGTGGCCTTGTTTGAGCCCCTGACTCACCTGAAGCTCAGCTCTTATGTGAGTCGGGCACTCTCATTTGGTGTGGGTTTTTCGGTTGGGTTCTCTGAACTTGGAAAGGAACTTTATGAGCATCTTCTCACAGGACCACTTATTAAATGTTTGAGAAAATTTTATGGCTTCGATATTAATCCATCCACTCTGTAAATAAGAACATATGGTTCAGAAAACAAGAGAAATGATAGGGTCAGCAGTGCAGAGCTTAAAAATGGAAAATCAAAGTTCAAAGTCAGAAACTGAGCCTGTTGAGGTACACCTGAATCCCAGCTACTCAGGAAGCTCACAAGAGAATTGTAATTCCAAGATAGTTTGCAAAAGCAAAAAAAACCTGTAAAGGTATGGGGAGATGGTTCAGTGGTAGTGTATTTGCCTAGCTTGCGCAAGGCCCTGGGTTCAATCCCAATATTAGGGGGGGAAATTAACCTGAGAACTCTGACTCCTAAGGCCGGCCTCCTCATCATTGTACTTTCAAGTCACTAGCCTGGTGTGGAGAGAAAAGAATTGTTAGCAGCAGGTGACGAAGGAGTCAGTCTCTATAACACTAATTTCTGCTCTGCAAAGGAAACCTGAACCCTAGACCTTTCGCTTTTCACATCTGTTAATGTATAATACAACAGAAGACCAAGTGGGCGTTGTTCCAGCAGTACCAAGAGATGCATTTAGAAGTACTCCTCCTCCCAGCGTAGCAGAGCGCCCTGCTCCAGAACTTTGCACTGTTCTGCATGAATTCCAGTTGCAGAGAGCTGCTTTTTCACTGTGCTCAGGAAACTGGTAGAGCTAAATTTCAGAGAGGCCACCATCAAGAGGAAAACTTTGAAAGCAACTATGAGGAGCTCAGATTAGCTCCCCACCCAAAAGCCAGGTTTTATGTGATGGCAGGTTTTCTAAGACAGTGATTGTTTGCAAAGCCTCTAGGCTGGGGTTCAATTCCCCAGTACCCACAGAAAGCCAATACACAGAAGTGAAACCAGCTATCTACGTGGTTGTTCCTGGATTCTGTCATTTTGTCTTGCCATGTCTAGATAGTAAAGGAAAAAGCAGATCCTCACTGGAATGGTGGGAAGGAAGGAAGAATCATTCTTATGAAAAAGAAGTAAATAGTCACAGGCAACTGCTGAGCAATTTACATGTCCCTTCACGGGACATGTCCCTTAAGGGTACTTACTGCCTCGTAGTGAGGAAGAGATGTCACCTCCAGAGCATCTTAAGTCTAGCACGTTGTCCTCACCTTCAAATATGACCATGGAAGGAGAAGAGCCCATGGGGTTGGGGGCATACAGGAAATACCTTTTTATGTAGAATAATTCCCCAAGAGACGCCAGAGCAAAATCCCCCCAACTTACTCTCTTCCTCTACTTCCTCCTCAGGCCTGTGAGAAAACAACCCTTTGCCTTATGAAATCAATATAGCAGTATGGGAACCTACGAGCATATTTTATTTTGTGTTGCTTTCCTCAAAATATTTGCATGTTACATCCCACCTGAGAAAAGAGAGACCTTTCCCAGCTCTCATGTTTCATATTTATTTAATGAACATTTATTGGTCCCCAACAGCTAGGGTTATCCATCTTCCTGCTTCTTCCTACTCCAGAAACCGAGACTTGTTTTCCCAGAACCCCTTTCAACTAGCAGTGGTCATGTGACCCAGTTATAAGTAATGTTGTAACATAATGTGCTACGACTTCAAGAAAGGCTTTTACTTACTTCACGAAGGGGACAGAAATGTGGGTGTGATGCCTGGTAATGCCTGAGCTACTTGGGACCATGGATCACTGAACTACCTCCCCATACCTTTATGAACCAGACTGAGAACATCAGACCATCTTGTTAGTGGAAGGGAAAGCTGGACAGAACTTAAATCTTCAAATACCTCACTGAGTGAGAGCCTTAGCCAATACCAGCACAGCCTGGGGCCTCTTGCAAGAGGAGAAATGAGCCTCAGTGCATTTTGCTGTAATGGGTTTCTGTTACTTGCACTTGAATTCACATGTAACGTGCAATTATGTGTCAGACTCCACACTGGGTGCTGTGACTGGAAGGGAGAAAAGCCACAATCTTACTTCAGTGGCTCAGAATCTATTTGGAGAGGCCTATGTCTGAGGGTCCCTACTGTCATACTTCTATTTTATAGGTGGGAACAATGACCCATAGAGGTTAACTCATTTATCCAGCATCATTCCACCTACATATCCAGGAAGGACTTGAACTTGAGCCTTCCAACTGAAAACGTTCAACCTGGCCAGTTCCAAGGCTCTGAAGTGCATCTCTTCATTCCCCTGGGAATCCCTTAAACTCACCTTTTAATTTCACCACCAGGAAGAAGTGTTCTCCCACAATGAATGCCTTCTTGGTCCAGTCCTTTCCTTTGGCATCGACAACAGGCAGAAGATGGGCAGAGAGCTGCCAGGGGACTGGCCTACTGCACGCACGTTGCCACACCAAGGGACTGGGGGACTCTGGGGACAGAGGTGAGAGGGTGTCTCTGTGCCTGGGATTATGGGGACCTGTGCTGGAAGGAAGCACAAAGGAAAATCAGCCTCTGCTCTAGGAAAGTGACTAGGAAGTTGGCATGCTGACAGGATTCAAAAAGCTTCAGCTCCAAGGCCCAGGGAAGGAAACAGGGAGCAGCCATGTGTATCAGAACATGAATCCAAAGCCAGGATGATTTTAATTGATGAGCCCCAGATGGACCCCCAAAGCACCATCAAGGCCAACCAAAGAGGAAAGTCTTAGGGAAAGAAGCATCTAGAAGATTCTGTGTTATAGTTCTAAGGGTACACTTTGAATTTCTTTATATAAGTTTGGAGCAATTGTAATAAGCAACCAATGTCTTCATGGCCGGGCAGGATTCTTTTCCCTTTTTGTATAGAACAAAATGAAGACCACTGGGTCTTGAGAATCTTCTTCACAGTAAGGATCTACGAGGAGCTGTTGGTGGTCCTCACCAGTGGCCAGCACATGTCTCTCTCAACTCAATTTCTGTCCATGTTAAGAGCAGAGCTCTTCAAGCTGGCTTTCCTCCACCAATGTTACATCAAAACAGGAATTTGGGACTTGGGAGATTACAAAGCAGTTAAAAGTGTTTGCTTGCAAAACCTGCTGGCCTAGGTTCAATTCCCCACTACCCACACAAAGCCAGATGTACAATGATGCATGTGTCTGGAGTTTGTTTGCAATAGTAAGAGACCCTGGCACACCCATGCTTTATGCCTCTCTCTCTCTTATAAATATTTTTTTAAAAAAAAGAGGAATTAAGGAGCTGAGGAGTTGGCTCAGCAGTTAAGCACACTTGCTACTGAAGCCTGGGAGCCAGAGAGGGCCTAAGACAGCCCAAGCTCATTTCCCCAGTGCCTAGGTTAGAAACCCAGACTGGTCATGCATGTCTATAGCCCCAGTCCTATGGGGAGTGCAGACCAGAGAATTGCTGGGGTTCACTGACCTAAACCAACAGCTCTGGGTTGAGGGAGAGACTCCATCTCAAAGAAATAGGTAGATGAGCAATAGAGGCGTGGCACACACACAGAGTGCACACATCTATACACACATGCATGTCACATCTCACACCACCACAATACATATACCCTGCATTCACATGAGCACACACACTGAAACAAAACAAAACGAGAACCAGGGATTTATCTCTCATTAGCCTATTTCCATTAACAAACCAAAGCAGAGCAGGTGGTATCTAACTGTGGTCCCCACTATCTTATTTCACCCATGGAACATTCTTCTGGTTGGGTACCGCTGACTGGAACAAACTTATCTTTTCATTCCTGAGCATATATTGGTTACACACAAATACAGATTTATGATCTCTTGAAAAATGCATTTCAAGAGAAATGGGAGAAAACAGCCATGAGTAATAGAAAATACAGATGTTCAGGCTGGATCCATTCTCTCCTTTCACAGCTAGATAAGCTCAAAGAGAACATAATATTTACATCTACCGGAATGAAAAAATTTAATACGAGCTGAGGAGATTTCTCGGTGATTAAAGGCACGTGTTTGCAAAGCCTGACAGCCTGGGTTGACCTGGGTTTAATTCCCCAGTACCCACATAAAACCAGATGCACAAAATGCTGCTTGTGTCTAGAGTTCATTTGCAGCCTTAGGAGGCTCTGGTGTGACCTGTCATTAACTGTCTCTCTTCCTGACAAATAAATAACCCATTTTTAAAAATACAAATCAAAACTCAAATATCTAGGAGGGACAATTGTTAACATAATAAGTGAAGCAGGCTAAGTATGTATCAATTCTTGTTCATCATTAAACTCACAACCTTCTTATCCACATTTCCCCCATTGTAATAGAGACGTGGACCTGAAGAATAATACTCTTTATGAGAAGAATAGGAACACATTGGGAAAAAAATGGCAGTTGAGCCATCTTTAGATTGGATAGCAAAGCAAAACTTAACTGTGTGCTGCCTGCATGAGAGATGTGATAGATAGAAAGAAGGATGGGCAATGAGTAAATGGAAGATTCAAGGTTCAATATCAGTGAAAATAGGCACCAAGACAAACACCACCACTGTGGTCCCAACCAGGCATCTCACAATGAGCAAAAGGTATGCATCAAGAAGACAAGACTACACCTATACACCCAAGGACACAGCTTCAGAGCGTATGAAATAAGAACCAATCAAACTAAAGACAGAAACAAATCTACAATCCTAATTAGACATTTTAAATATATCCCTTTATGGGCTGGAGAGAGGGCTTAGTGGTTAAGGCACTTGCCTACAAACCTAAAGACCTAGATTTGATTCCCCAGTACCCATGGAAGGCCAGATGCACAAAGTGGTGCATGCATCTGGAGTTTCTTTGCACAACTAGAGGTTCTGGTGTGCCCATTCTCTCTCTCTCTCTCTCTCTCTCTCTCTCTCTCTCTCTCTCTCTCTCTCTCTCTGTCTCTGTCTCTCTCTCTGTCTCTCTGTGTGTGTCTGCTTGCAAATAAATAAATAAGAAATTAAGCAATTGCCTTCATTAATTCATAGAAAAAAACTGACCAGAAGACAATCTGAACAACTTTATCAATCTATATGGTAAGCTGTATATTCTCAGTAATTGCAGAGTAAATAATCTTTTCAAGTTTACATGGAATGCTCATCAGGGTAGATCCTACCCTAGGCCAAAAAATGAAGTTTCACTAAAATTTAAAAGGTCCAAGCCTTGCACTGTATGTTATCTGATTATATGAAAGTAAGATAGAAATCAATGAGCTGTCTAGAAAATCCCTAAATATATGGAAATTAAAACATGTGCTTCTGTAGAAGAAACCACAAAGAAATTAAGAAATATTCCTAACTAAATAAAAATGAAGACAACATGTCAAAGCTTGAGTGAGTGATGGAACCAAAACAGTTCTTACAGGAAAATATACAACTTTAAATGTATATATTATATATAAGACATGGAAAACTTAAATATTAAGAAGCAATAAATAAATAAGAGCAGACATTAAATGTTAAATGGAAGGAAAAAAGCAATACAGAATATAAATAAGACATAAAACAGAAAAGCAATACAAAAAATTTAAAAACTCACAATAGATTCTTCAATGAAGTTGAATAAAATTGATAAAACTCAAACAACACTGTTGCGGTCAGCTTTCTAGTTGCTGCGCAAGAAAGAACCCAAGCAAAAGCGGCTTGTGGAGGAATGGGTTTATTAGGATTACAGACTCGAGGAGAGACTCCATCCTGGCAGGGAAAACAATGGCATGAGCAGAAGGGTGGACATCACCTCTGCCACAGCACTGGAAACAGAGGCAGAAAGGTGTGCCAAATACTGGCAAGGGGAAGCTGGCTTATAACCCCCATAAGCCCGCCCCCAACAACACAGCTCTAGCGAGGTTGTAATTCCCAAACTGCCATCAGCTGAGGATCGATCACTGAGAACACATTCATTTGTTTGTGGGGGACCCCTGGATCAAACCATGACAAACACTAATCAAAAATGAGAGAGAAAATTGAAATATGAGAAATGAAGGAAGACATACTATTTCATATCAGGACTATTAAAAGATAAGTAAATGTGGTGAACATATTTTTACTAACAAAGTCAATAACTGAAAAGAAATGGAAAAATTCTAGAAAAAAACTTACCAAAATTTGCTCATGAAGAAATAGTTCAATTGGTCCTATATGTATTTTTTATGTTTTCGTTTTTCAAATCAGTTTTGTAATTTCAAAGAAAAAAGAAAAGTTTAGGTCCAGATGGGTTTGCTGGCAAATTAGATGAAATGTTCATAATATTATGTAAGACAAAAGTAGTACAAATTTAAATAAACCCTTTCAGAAAACAGAAAAGAAGAAATCTTCTAAAAATTATTTTTATTTATTTATTTGTAAACAGAGAGTAATAGAAGAGAAAGAGAAAGAAAGACAGTGGGTGCACCGGGGCCTCCATTTGCTGCAAACAAACTCCAGATGCAGACACCAAGTGCATCTAGCTTTACGTGGGCACTGAGGAATCAAACCTGGGTCCTTAGGATTTACAGGCAAGCACCTTAACTATTGAGCAATCTCTCCAGCCCCAGAAATTTTTTGATGATTATAACCCTAAAATTAAAAGCCAACAGATCAATATCTATCATAAACATTCAGGGAAAAATTTCAAATTAAATTATTGCAAAATTAATACAGAAAATATATAATATGGAAAATATATCATGACCAAATAACTTATCTCAGAAATACAGGTGTGAATCTGGGGTTGGGGGGAGAAATCACGTGACCATCTTTATAGATAAAGAAAAAGCAAGTGACAACAATCCACCCCATTATGATTTTTAAAAGCGTTTTTAAAAACTAGGATATTTTCCTAGGCTTAGCCAAACTTCTTCAATCTGACTAAAGGCAGCTATGAAAATCCTACAAAAGCAAAGCAGTGATGGAGAAATACTGAATGTTTTCCAGTTGACAACAAGGCAAGGAGATCTGTTTTTACTACATCTATTTAATATTGTACTGGAAGTCCTAGTGGATGCAATAGGAAAAGAAAAAAGTAATAAAAAGCATGAATATTGAAGGAAAAGGTAACCCTTATGCAAATCTCCTTCATTTTCAGAACAACAAGGACTCCAAATAGTTTGTGAAAGTTTCCCTTTAAGTTAATTAAGAACGTTGTATGGACCCCTCTCTCAGCAGCTCAGAAAGTGAAATTTTAAGAATATTTTTTAAATACTACATAAACAGGAGGCTTTAACAAGGTCATAAGATTCAAAGGCAATAAATAAAAATCAACTGGGTTCCCTCTCCCCAGCCTTCCCCTTTCTCCTCTCATTCCCTCTCCTCCGTTATCACCTTCCTCCTCTCTTCCCAATCCTTGGCCTTCCAGTTCCCCCTCTTGTTTCCCAATCTTCAGCCTCCAGCCACTCATTCCCTCTTTTTTTTAATTGATCTGGTTTATTTTATTTATTTTTAATTTGGTTCTGGTGGTCAGCTAAGAAGAGTTGCACACTGGACATGGCCTTGAGCCCTGAACCATGGGGAGAGGCTTTTCCACTCACACAGAGGGTGGGGGGAGAACCCCTGAAGAAGACAACAGGGAGCATCTGGCAGCTCCTGAAGAGAAGGTACCAGGGACCATCCCAGCAGATCCTCAACAGCTTCAGACACCCTCCCCTCCCCCACCAGCCAGCACCAGGAACCTCTGGAGACCTGGGGACCCCAAGGAA
The DNA here is from genome assembly GCA_004024765.1 of Zapus hudsonius. Taxonomy (NCBI): domain Eukaryota; kingdom Metazoa; phylum Chordata; class Mammalia; order Rodentia; family Dipodidae; genus Zapus; species Zapus hudsonius. The sequence continues at coordinate 15,230 of PVHP010014284.1, read as the reverse complement.
CCAGAGTCTCCTACAGCCACACAGCATCCAGCACAGCCTATCTGAACTGCAGATCCAAGAAAGACCCCAATCAGACCAGCCAAGCCCACAGTGTGTAACAAAGAGGGAACCAGCCTCACACTCAGCATAGGCGAGAAAGAAGCCATCCCAAAAGGTAACAGGGCCTCTTACACTGGGGTAACACCTACCCCAAAGCCAGGTGCATAGGCCCGTGCTGGAAGTCCATGTCAGAGCAGGTTATGTGTTAGAGTTGGTTGATGTACTTTTGGTGGGCTTTTCTTTTCTTAAATAAGCTGGGTTTTAAGAGTGAAGTTGTCACTTTTGATATCTCTTGATTTATAAGGTCTTTTTGTCATTTTCTTCTGTCTTTCTTGGGAGAAGGGTCTTACTCAGTCCCAGGACAACCTGGAACCCTATATAGACCAGGAATTTCAACCTCCCAGTTAATAGGATTAAGGTGTGAGTTAACACACACCCTGAGAAACTTTGGCTTTCTTAGATTACCTGTTTGATCCCCACTCTTGCATAAAGACTCTGCTGGTCTTGTTTATATGTATATATTGTCCAGTTGGATATCAGGACTGTATTTTATTCCACCCAACCTACTAGAATATTTGAATAGCAGGCAACTACAACTCATTGGGTCTCTTCTGTTGTTACTCTGGGAGTAATGTAAGAGCCACACCTGGCAACTTAGGCTCCCACCCTAAAGATATAGAGCTTCTAATCGACTTGTCTAAGAATACAGCAGATAATTAGAAAACCCAAGCATTGAATTAAATCAAGATGGAAAAAAATATCTATAATACAAGAAACCCAAAAACATCAAGACAATATTAAAAAATTACCAAAAATTATAAATCCATCAGAAATGACCTTCAGTGAGACCGACTTAGATGAAATGCCTGACAAAGAATCAAAAAATGATTATAAATTTCTTCTAAGAAACCAAACTCCATAATGAGAACACAAGAAGCCAATTTAAGAAAACAAGGTATTCAATACAAGATATGAGTAAGAAAGTAGAAATAAAAAAGAAATTCCAATCAGAAATGCTAGAAATGAGTACAGAATACAGGAAGTCCAATACAAAATTCTGTAGAAAGTCTCCCCAATGAAATTGATGAAGGAAAGGACAGAATATCTTAACTGGAAAACAAGGTGTCAGAACTAGAACGGTCCAACAAAGAGAAAGACAAACTAATAGGAAGGTATAAGTGGGAATTTCAAGGCAATTGTGACACTATGAGAGATGAAATAGAATTACAGGTATAGTAGAGGAAGAATTTCACACTAAGGGTATAGTAGATATTTTCCACAGAATCACAGAAGAGAATTTCCCACAAATTGGGAAAGTGGTGCCAATACAAATACAGGAAGCATTTAGAACACCAAACATATAAAACCAGGATAGACCCTCTCCTCGCCATATTATAAATGATCTAGTGAGCATGCAGACCAAAGAAAATATATTGAAAGAAGTAACAGAAAAGCATCAAGTAACCCATAAAGGCAAGCCCATCAGGAGAACAGCAGATTACTCAACAAAAACCTTAAAAGCCAGAAGGGCTTGGAGTGACATATTCCAAGTTCTGAAAGATAACAACTGTCAACCAAGATTACTATATCTGGCAAAGCTATCCATCACAATTGAAGGAGAAATAAAGACTTTCCACAACAAAAAACAACTAAGAGAATATATGGCTACAAAGCCAGCTCTTCAGAAAACACTTGAAGGGATCCTTCAGATCGAAGAGAAAGAAAAGCACCCACATGAGAAAACAGGAAAAAATAAACCATATCCAAATAATAGGTAATACAACAGAGTAAAGGAAAAACTACGAAATCAATAAATGGCAAGAATAAATACATGTATTTCAACAATAATTTAGCATCAATCCCTTCAATGGCCCCAACTGAAAAACACAGACTTGCAGACTGGATTAAAAAGATGGATTCAAGCTACAAATGTTTAGATTTCTATGTAAGTTGGAGGAAAAGTCAGTAGTAGAGGGCAGAAAGCTAGAAAGGGGCTATAAAGGAGGTAAGGGAGGGGATACTTAAGGGGAGGGTACTTGTCATGGTCAGCCACACACCACTGGGATGAATCTCCAAACCAGGCACAGTTTATGGGACAAAAGGATTTATTTGTAGCTATAGATACAGGGGAAGTTCCAGAATGCAAAGGAGGCTACTCCCCTTTTACAGGTCCAAGCAGAGAGAGAAACCCATCACCAACACCATACACAGAGAACAGCAAACAGGCAGGAGGGCCAAGGAGAGAATTTCTTCTCCTTTATATAGCCTTAGGGTGGGGTCTTACAACCCTTTCCCAGACTTAATGGCTTCCTGAGTCTCTGGAATTTCCTTCCTGCACTGCCCACACAGGAAAGGATGTTTGCTTCCAGCTTCTTTGAGCTTCTTTACATCCTGCCTCTTGCTGAGAGGCTGCCTTCCTGTAAACATCCTCAGAGACCCACCCAAGATAATTAAAAAGACCAAGTTGACAACAAAACCTAACCATCACAGTACTGTATATATGTAAGTAGATGAACCGATTACTGGGGATGCCATGGCCTAAGTGGGGTCAGGGGAATGGGTTTAAGTAAAGGAAGGGTGGGAGGAGGGTTAATCAAAATTCATGAGGTTTAGCCGGGCGTGGTGGCGCACACCTTTAACCCCAGCACTCAGGAGGCAGAGGTAGGAGGATCACCATGAGTTCAAGACCACCCTGAGACTACACAGTGAATTCTAGGTCAGCCTGGGCTAGAGTGAGACCCTACCTCGAAAAAAAAAATTCATGAGGTTTAGAATACGCCATATGGAAATTTACTTCTTTGGATAATGGCACACCCAGAAGCAAGACATTATTACTATAAAAATTTCAGTACCAGGGATAAGATACCTTCCTGTGAGTTTTTGGCCAGGGAGGTTCCTGACACCCCCAAAACATTACAGGTCATTGCCAAGGCTCTTGGTTGCCCACCAGAATGAGATGATAAGACCCTATTGCTGAAGAGCACACATACTTGGGCTGCAGGTCACTAAGAAATCAAGCTGGAGCTGAGCTAGAAACCTCCTCCTTGTTAACCAGCTGACAGAAAGCTGGTACAAACGACAGCTGCATGCACCCCTATGGAAGACAGAAGTCGTCAGTGGTGGTGGACAGCAGTTGACTTTGCAAACTTTAAGATGGGCCGGTCAGGACAAATGGGCCAATGTTATGGAGGAAATCAGCCATGTTCTAGGACTGGAGGCCCACTCCACAGAAGAGAACACATGCATGGTACTGAAGACCTAGTCAAAAGCCAATGGTGGGGGAGGTCATGAGACCTAGAAGAGTAATGCCTTCTGTTGTCTGGCTAACTGCATATATAATGCCTACCAAAATGCCTTATGATCACTGTTTTTTAAATGTGCATACCCATATAATAATACTACTCTCACTTTTGGCTACAGAAGCTTCTCTTTTCAGATAGCAGTGACCACTGGAATAACTCAAAAGTCACCATAGGGCTGAGAAGAGACAGTGGAGTGTACAACACGGGACATCTCTATCACACCTCCCAAGGCTCAGGATCTATGGCATAAAGATTGTAAGAGCCAAAAATAAGGTAGGACTGCATACAGTGCAATTTTCCAGACACAAAATGGCCTTGATATTCATGACTTCACAGTGCCCAACGCTACCTTTGTAAGACCTTCAAAATGGGAGGAAAAGATCATGATATCAAAACAAAATAGAGACTAATTGAAAGGGAGATGGCGTGTGGAGAGGGAATTATCATGGTTTATTTCTACAATTTATGCAAGCTGTCAATAAAAAGTTTAAAAAATGAAAAAAGGAAAAATTTAATTGGATTTCTGTCCACTAACAACAAACAATTGAAAATGAAATGATTACCATTTCTAATAATACCAAAAAAGAGTAAGATGTTTATTAATAGATTAAGGAAAATATTTAAAGACCTCAATGCATAAAATGCATAAAGTGTACAAAAATAAAATGTTTCTGGGATATCAAAGTAGACCGAAATACATGGAAAGGTATGTCATATTCAAAGATTAAAAGATTCAGTATTGTCATGTTATCTCGATTCAATGCAATTCTATCATAATACGAGCAGATTTTTGTTCAGAAATTTAAAATACACTTCTATAATGTATGTGGGGAAATAAAGGAGCTAGAATTGCTGAATTAATTTTGAAACACATGCACACAGTTGACTGGTTAGCTTCAAAATCGTAAAAATTTTAATAGTGAAGTCTGAGGTATTAACATAACATTAGACACAGAAAAATAGGCCAGAAAAGACTTAAAAGTAGATCTACATATATGTGGCAAACTGACTTGAGAAAAATGTCAAGGTAATGTACTGGAACACAGTAAATGTGATGGCTTAAATATAAAACGTCCCCCATAGAATCTTGTGTTTGAATACTTAATCCCCAGCTGGTGGTGCTGTTCTGAAAGGTTGTGGAACCTTTAGGGGGAGGAGCCTTGCTGGAGGAGATGTGTTAATGGGGGTGGGCCTTGAGAGTTTACTGCCCAGCCCAGCCTGCCATTCTCTGTCTTTTTCCTCCTCCCTGTGAAAATGTGACATTGGTTATCTGCTCCTGATGTGCTCTCTGTCCCCCACCCTCATACACCTCAGTGCCATGATAATAGCTCCTCTCACACTCTAAGGTGATACAAACCCCTTTCCTTCCTTACCATGCTTCTGGTCAGGTATTTTGTCCCAGCAATGAGAAAGTAACTGATACACATAGTCTTTCCAAAACACTGGAACAATTAGTGAGCCAATGGAAGTCACATGAACTTTGGACCTTTATCTTAAAACTTATGGAAGACATTTTTCAAAGTGGCTCATAAGCTTATAGGTAAATACTCCTTCCTAGAAATCATACCCCAACAAGGAAAAATTGGGCTTCATCACAAGGAAACATATTGGTTCTTTAAGAGACACCCTTAAGAAACTGGGGGAAAAAAAACAACTGCTGACTGAGACAAAATATTGTTATTTTGTTATTTGCTTGAGTGCATGTGTAATGGAGTGTGTATAATGGGGTGTGCACAGTGGGGTTTGTACAGTGGGGTGTGTGCAGTGGGTGGTGTGTGTGTGGTGTACGCTCACCTGTCCTATTTCTTCAGTATCCTGCTCTATCACTCGTTTGCCTGATTTGGTTTTGAGCTGGAGCCTGTTTAGGAGTTTGTGGGGCTCTTTCCATTCTGGGGTCTCTGCTTTCCTATGGGATTGGGGTTATATGTGTGCATGGCCACACCCAGATACTCTCTGTGGGATCTGGAGATTTGAACTCAGGCAGCCTCAGGCCCGCTCAGGCCTGTATGTGTGCAGGAAGTACACCTAACTGATAAGCCATCTCTCCAGCCCCAAAATATTTTTATACACATATCTTTCAAAGGTTTTATATCTGGGATATTTAAAGAACTCATATCTCAATGGGAGAACAGAAACCCCAACTTTAAAAGGGGATCAAAGAATTTAACCCATGCTCCACCAAAGCAGGCATACAAATGGCCACTACATATTTGTCTTGAGCTAGAGTTTCATGGAAACCAGGCTGGCTTCAAAGTCTTTATATCACTGAGGCTGGCCAGGAGCTCCTGATCCTCCTGCCTTGACCTCCACAGGCATACCATGCCAGCATCTATCAGTCATCAGCAAATGCAAAACCAAACCACAGTTTAATATCACCACACACCTCTTTGCTTGGCTAGAAGTCAAAAGACTGATGATGTCAATGTTGGCAGGAATGAAGAGTAAGTAGTACTTCCATGCGTTACTCCTGGAAAGTGAAATGCTAGAGCCCATTTGAAGCATTTTTCCGAAGTTTTCTTAAAGGGTTAAAATATACCCATGATCCATATGATCCAATTTTTTCATTCCTAGGAAATAAAAGAAGCATATGTCCATAGACTTATAAAAGAGAATTATAGCTCTACTGGGCCCAACATGGTGTTATGTGTCTATAACCTCAACACTCAAGAGGCCATGGCAGAAGAAACCCTGTCTCAGGCAGGGCTGGAGAGATGGCTCAGCTGATAAAGGCACTTGTTATCAAAGCCTGATAACCAGGCTTCAATTCCCCAGTACCCACTTAAATCCAGATGCACAAAGTGGTGCATGCACCTGGAGTTCATTTACAGTGCCAATAGGCCCTGGTGCCCCGATTCCCCCTCTCTCATTCATGTTCTCTCTCCTTGCAAATAAAAAATATTTTTAAGAAAGAGACCCTTTCTCAAAAATAATAACTACCAGACACCACACAAATATCAATGAGCAGGTAAACAGACAATAATGTATATTGTATTCTCAGAACAATCAGAAATAATATGGAATATAATAAACTGTTGGTGCATATAATACTGAGGGTATAACTTGGCACTATTATTCAGAATGATACAGAATAGTATATACAGTATGATTTCATTTATGTGAAGTTTAGAATGAGCAGCCTCGCCTCTGCTGAAGTTCGAACAATGGCTTTTTTGGATAGAGATGGAGCAGCTGTGTGTGTGTGTGTGTGTGTGTGTGTGTGTGTGTGTGTGTGTGTGTGTGTGTGCCTTTTTGTCTGTCTGTCTTTGTGTATGTGTGTTCTTAAGCTTCAGATGGTAAGAGAATATGGTTGCGTTCTATATTTTGAATGTAGGATGCTCATCCGAGTCTTTTCATGTCAGAGATCCTGTATGTCACTGCTTATAGATTATACCTCAAAAAAATCTGCAAAGCAAGGACATTTTTTAAACATGAGTGACTAGGAAGACTGACCTTGTTGATATGAGAATGACCTCAAGTTCAAGTCTTTCCAGGTGAGTTTATTCAAATACAATTTTGTATTATATGTTATTGGACTTAAAATTCAGTCTCACAGAGTTTGAGAGCAGACCTCCAGTGAGCAATCATTCTAAACTGAAAGGCAAAAGGTCTCTTGCTTTGATGAAATGGTGTTTTGCTGAGGCCCCAAGAAGCCATCCAGAGGCATCTATGGGAATGCTCCTCAGAGGTCCTTAGAGGAGACCTCAAGAATCTAAGGGCATCTTAGCATCCTCTTGACCTTGGCTGTTCCCACATCCCATTCATGGTCTCCAAGCCTCATTGTCCCCACACATAAGAACAAACAGGATAGTAACTAAAAGATGAGATTGATAAAATGAGATAATTCATGTAAGGAAATACAGTGCTTAGCATATAGGAAGCATGGCACTGTGTAATCTTATTACTGTTTTTGAGGATAATTCCTTTTCTACGCTGGGCTGGAGAACAAAGTTTTCAGGTTGGGGTGGGAGAAGAATGAATGCGTATGAACTTCTTTGTGTTGCTGTAGATGTCTGTCTCTTTTCTTGACGACCTAAACCATTTGTTTCTGTACTGGAGAGCTTTGCTGAAGTTGCCAGTGACAGAAATGTCCCTCAGTAAAAATTCAGGATCTTATATTCCAATAGCTTTACACCAAGGGGTCAGCTGGAATGACCCCAAACCTGTGTTAATGAGGTGGGAACCCTTCTCTGAGGCTGAGGCTTGCTCTTTCAGGCCAGGAGTGGAGCCAGCACCATTGAAACTGTACTGGGAGTGGGAGAGGGTGGCTTTGCTCCCTAAAGAAAGGTGCTGGGGTTGCTCCGTTTTGTCCTGGTGTGCTTGCAGCACGGACTCCCACCGTGGACTGTGCACCTTCAGATCAGCGTGCTGGGGTTGAATCGTGATCATCACAATCTCAAGGGTCTGCCAGGTTCCTGAGCTGCTGTGATGCCCTGTGGTTAATTTCTATGAGACCTGATGATCACATGATTCCGTCTTCCATTTTCACATCTGTTCCCAGTGAGACATCAGCTCTGAAAACTCCTAAGAACATTGCTCGGTGTTGAAAACGAGGTTCTTTCTCAGGAGACTCCATGACTTAGCCTTGTTAGTAGAAGACCCTGGAATCTTTCTTCCTTTTTGTTCAGTGTGGGTTTCCCTCAGCACCACCCTCTGGAACACTGGATGGAGGGAGGGCAGGGCCTGTTTGTTTCAGCATTTTACCATTTTCACACATAGGCTATTGGGTCGCTGGGGACACTTCAGTTGCTTCCTGTTATGAGACCTGTGGAACAGGATGAATGATTGTGACCCTTCAGGTAGAGTACAGACTCTAGCTGACCAGAGAAGAAACCAAGCCCCGCTTTCTGCAGCCAGAAACAAGAAAGTGTTCCAAGCAATGGCCGGCTAATATCACTGCATCATCACTTTGTGTTTAGGAACACTCCACATCTGAAAATGATTTACGAAAAATAGGTGTACTTCCAGCAAGTTGTGGTTCAGAAAGGACCATGATGTCCCCCAAACATTACATATTCTTGGTTGCCCACCAGAACTAGAGGATAAGACCCTATTGCTGAAGACACCATATGCTTGGGTTGTGGGTCACAGAATTCAAGCTAGAGTTGGGCCTGACTTCCCCCCATGCCTTCTCCCCTGTGTCGACTAGCTGTTGGGATGCAGGGATGTGGGTCCATGGATTACTTCAGAGGTCGCTGCACATCAACCCCATTTATCCACGGAGCTGGGTGGACAGAGTCTTGGGACAGCGTGAGCACACAAGAGAAAGAACTCTCTGGAGACCGTTTCAGTGAACAGCTTGTTTATTAGGTTGGGGGAGGTGCTTTTATGTAGAAGGGAAAAGAAGAGACAGGGGGATAAGCATCAAGGGGATTGGCAGGGAAGGGTTGGACAGGGTGGCCTGTGGATGTCTCATGAAAGGATTGGCAGGGGTCACATGCATAGATAAGCTGGAAGGACTTTCTCATTGCCTGGGCCTTGTTATTACCTAATAGCTGAATTATGTGAACTCCAGTAAACTCAGGCCTTGAATTTTCTGGGCTTATCAGGGTTTGCTAGGGGCTGCCAGGTGGCTGGAGTTTGGGGAGGGAAGGAGTCAGCTGAACTCCTGCTGGTCTCAGGATGAGATTTTCAGGGTTCCAGGCCAGTCTCAATTTCCCTTTAACCCTGTTTCCTCCATGCCTCTCAGCCAGGCCCCACACTGGGTAAACCTATGCTGCCTGCTGGGGGAAGAAAAGTCATCAATGGTTTTAACCAGCAGTGGACCTTGCAAGCGTTATGGCTGCCCAGCCAGGCCAAATGTACCAATTGGTGCTATGGTGGCATGTCTGTAATGGGGGACTTGAGGACCGCTCTATGGGAGGGAATTCATACCTGGTACTGAAAACCTAATCAAAAGCCTGTGGCTGAGAAGGTCCTAAACCTTAGGGGAAAACTACTATTGTCTGAATAAATGGATATTTTATGACCACCAAACTGTCCTCTAAATACTTCTGTTCATACACATGTACTAATGCTACTCTCACTTTTTTTTTCAAGGTAGGGTCTCCCTCTATCCCATGATGATCTGGAATTCACTATATAATCTCTGAGGGTGGCCTTGAACTCAGAAGTCCTTCCTACCTCAGCCTCTGGAGTAACAGGACCAAAGTCATGGTGGCATATGCCTGGCTGCTACTCTCACTCTTGGTTAGAGAAGCTTCTCTTTTCAGATGGCAGTGACCACTGGGATGACTCGAAACTCACCAAAGTGCTGACAGTGGAGTGTTCAGCACTGAGACATCTCTGTCACACCCTCCGAGGCTCAGGGACCATTGTGGAAGAGGCGGAGGAAAGATTGTAAGAGCCAGAGGAAGGAAAGGAGTGCTTTACAACACTGTCTTCCAATCACAAAGTGGCTGTGGTATTCATGACCTCACAGTGGCTGACCTATATAATAGAAGGAAAAATGATGACATTTTCCTTCTAAAATAGAAGAGAGACTAGGTGTAAAGAAACAGGGATTCAGTGGAGGAGAGATGCTGGAGAGGATTCTGATGGTATATTGTCTATAAGCACGGACGTTGCCAATAAAGTTTTAAAAAACAGGTATATTGAGCATTGGTGGTTTCCTGTGATTATTGATCCTTGCTTTTCCTTTGTTCAGGTGCCCATGTCTTGCCCACAGCACATGGGGGAGGGGCTGGGAAGTCCCCAAGAAAAGTTCCTGATGAGTCTAATCCAGTCAGCATCAGGTGGTCGCCCAGGATGGTTAAGCTGAGAGATGAAAGAACCGGGGTCCTCGAGGCCTGTATGATTCTCTGTGTGTCTGCATCTTACTTTATGTGTATGTGAGCAGGTATGTGTATTTATTCATATGCATGGATGCACATGTATGTGGACACCAGAAATTGACATCAGGCATCTTCCTCATCACTTCCCCACCTTTTTTTTTTAATGGAACAAGATATCTCATTGAACCCAACACACAAATTCAGCTAGTCTAGCCAGCCAGCAGCCCCAGGGAATCCTTGGGTCTCCACCTCCCTAGTGCTGGGATTACAGGCACAAAGTACCATGCCTTTTAGATGGGTGCTGGAATCCAGACTCTTCATGTTGATGCTGTACACACATTATGCACTGAGCCATCTCTCCTGCCTCTGCTGTCTCATTCTGTGATTTGAGTCTGAAACTTAGTTCAAGCCATGGTTTTCTTTTACTTGGAGCCCAGACAAACAGTTTATCTTACCCCGGGAGGAATTGGCTTTTTAAAAAAGGCAATGATGGGTTGGAGAGATGGCTCAGTGGTCAAGCTGCATGCCTGCAAAGCCCAAGGACATGGGTTTGATTCCCTCATACTCATGTAAAGCTATTCCTTTGCAGTGGCTAGAAGTTCCAGCGGATCCATTTTCTCCTCTCTCTCTCTCTCTCTCCTTCTCTCTCTCTCTCCTCTCTCTCTGTCTTAAATAGGAATGTTCAGTAGAGTGCTTTTCCTTAACCCACTCCCAAGCACCACAACCCAGACTGCAGTTTACAACTGGATCATGAGTGTCTGCCAGGAATGTTTTTGGCTACAAATAATGGAAAATATGACAAGTTTCTCAGACATTGAGCATTTGACACATGAAACAAGAAGTCTGGAGCCCGGAGGAGGGCCTGGCTACACCAGCTGGCCTCCTAGCTTTCCTCTGGTTCCTTTCCAACATCATTAGTGACTTGACTTCTGATCTTACGCAGGTTACCATGGCTACAGGATGTGTGGCTTTTACACTTCCAGAGGTGGTACCCTGTTTCAGGCAGGATGAAGAAAGGGGAAGCACCCTGTTTCCCAGGGCAACACTAGCACAGGATGTCTTTGCTGAACATCTTGCTCGATAACAACATGGAAATCCCCTTGCTGAGAAAGAAAAGGGGGTTGTATTCTGGTAAGCAGCCAGCAAGGGCGCCCATACTGGTTCTGATATTTCTCTCCAGTACTTGAATGACTTAAGGAAGTTCTCTAATTTGTGAATTTGCAAGACAGTGAGAATCATTGGGAAAGACGAAGCTCCTCCCACAGAATTAAGTGCTCACAGATATAAAAGAACAAAAGTGCCCTAAGCTCCACCACCAATAATACCAACAACCAAAATTAAGTCATGTCACATACAGTTCTGAGCATGAGTACATCTTAACAAGATGCAGATATCTAGATCTTTCTCACATCATGCTGTACACACATGATACACTGAGCCCCCCCCCATCATTCTGCTTCTTCACCATTTACAATTCCTCTGGGTCCCACAGTAATATCCAGAGCAGATGTACACATGGCATTCTCTCAGCCCATCAAAGCCACCCATCTATCCCTCCATTGATCCATTGATTCCTTCAACCCAAGTTTCCTTAATCCAGTCCAAGTGGAATCATGACAACGACACTTCTAGAACTTTGGCATTACTAGTGCCAAGCTGCTGCATAGCTCCATGTGAATATTCCCTCATTGTGCTCAGAATCTGCTGTCTTGCTTTCCCTCCATCAGGCTGTATTTTCTCTGCTATGAGCACAGCATGATCCCCACTACAAGAGAAGCATTCTGTGGTCTGCTGTGAGTTTTGGCTGAAGCAGTTAAGGTTTCAGGTTGACAAACGCTTGGAGAAACACCTTCTGGACCTATCCTGGTTGTGAGGATAAGAGATGGGCGGTGCAGGGAGTTAAGCACTGACTTCCTCCTTCCACTGACCAGCACCATCAGCCCCAGGAGCAGGGTTTTTGCTGCATGACCCCATGGGGGCAGATGGTGTTTGTCTTCACACTGGGGAAAAAAACAAGAGCAAGAAAAATAAACAATTTTTCATTTCTCTGGTAGCTTGGACACAGAAATCTGGGTTTTCATCCAAAACTCCCAGTCATCTCCCTATTTTTCCAAGAAAAGGAAATAGAAGAAGCTTTCCTGGGACAGTTTTCCCAAGCTGTTAGCAGATGGCTTGGAATGCACATGGAGGTGACATCTTAGTTCAGCCTGCTAGAATACACTGTCCCAGACCGTATGGTTTAAGCAACACATGGTCATTTCTCACAGTTCTGAAGGCTCAAGGTATGAGCATGTCAGTTCCTGCCTTAGAGGTGTCTCTTCCTCCCTACGTCATCATGTGACCAAGGGAGCTCTGGTCTGTCTTGCTCTTCTTCTAAGGACGTGTATTCCATCATGGGCTCTCTCCTAAGCCCTCCCCTCCAAATTCTATCCTTTGGGTATTAGGGCTTCAACATATGAAATGGGGGGAAGGAAGCAAAGCCCCTCAGCTCCAGCCAGGTGTGGGGGTGCACACCTTTAATCCCAGCAGCACTTGGGAGAGGCAGAGGTAGAAGGATCACTGTGAGTTGGAGGGTAACCTGGGACTACAGAGTGAATTCCAGGTCAGCCTGGACTAGAGTGAGACCTGCGGGGGGGGGGGGGGGTCACAGTAACAAAACCCCTCAGCTCCTAAGAGATGATGGGGGATGGGTGAAAACAACACTGAACAGGGGAGATATATCTTATTTTTTCTTATCAACCAGAGAAGAGATGTCTTACTTTTGGCTTTGCAACATTTTTCCCAAAGTTACTGGCTTCCAAACAACCATTGCTTTCTTTAAATTTTTTTTTTATTTGAAAGGAGAGAGAATAGGTGTGCCAGGGCCTCCAGCCACTGCAAACGAACTCCAGATACATGCACCACTTTGTGCATCTGGCTTCAAGTAGGTACTGTAAATTGAAGCCAGGCCATCAGGCTTTGCAAGTAAGTGCCTTTAGCTGCTGAGCCATCTCTCCAGCCCCACAACTACCATTTTCTCATACCTCAGGATTCTTAGGTTCACTGGGGCCTGGCTAGTCTGCTGGTCCATCTGACTTCCTCCTTACTCTGTAGACTGGAGGTCTTACCCTCTGCTGAACAGAGGCACGTGGTCCTTCATTCTCCACAGCTTCCACTTGAGGCCAGCTCTACTTAATAGAAAGTCTGACATTGTTCATGGCAGCCCGAGGCTCACCAGAGGTCCCAGGCCTTCTTAACACCCAGGATTGGAAACCTAGAGACATCACTCATTTCCACATCTGCTGGTTAAAATAATCAAAAGCCAAACTCAGAATAGGCAGGAGAACATGCACAAATGGGTGAAGTGGGTTCTGATGGTTAGAAGGCCATGGGATAGAGAGGAGAAGGCACTGGACAAACTGGTCTCCACACAGCCTGGCGCGTAGCCCACACCGCAAGTCCTTCCACAGAGCCATTCAGAGACAGTTTTGACTTTCGGCATCTGGGTTGTGAAACAGGATTGTGTAAGACGTTGGAGTCAAGGTCAGACCCAGATACTTCGATAATGCTCTCATTTCCCCCCTGCAATTCCGCATATGCTTTTAATCACTCTTCCCTCAGACTGAAGACAAAGCCTGCTGGGAATATCTGAAGAAAACACTGAGGAATGTTCTCAAACTGCCATGGCCATGGCCTTCATGACCACCTGTAGCAGCTCCTTATTTGAAGAAAATGTGTTGATTATTTTTAGCCCAACTTAAGCCCTGGGAGACTAATGAGGTGTTAACAGTGTGTGTTAATTATGTGATTCTTGTTGTCTTCATTAGAGTTAAGATTCTCCATCCTATTTGCCACCTGAAATCCCAGGGAAGCCTCGTCACTCTTGTGCCCTGACATCCTTAAGTTCCCAGCAGTTCACACTATCACTGGAGCATCTTTCATCTCACTCCCACCCCCCAGCCTCCACCCCAGAAGAATGGGAGGAATGGGACTCACACATTCAAGAGACCTTGGATTCCCCCTTCTCTTTCCTTTGCAAGTGTCTGGGTCCCACAAGAAGTCAGTTCCCCGTGCAGGGAGCTAGATGCACCTAGCAGCAAGAGCTCACCTCGGATCATTTAGAACTGACTGTCCTTCACTCCGCAGAAACCTGCCAGGGAAGCTGAAAAGCAGGGGAAGACAGCATCAAATCCGCTTTTGTCTCTTGCCACCAGCGCTTTAATGAACAGGGAACTGTGTTGTATAGTTGGGACTCTGATTGTTTTAAACTTCCCCGGTCTATGCTATGTCTCAGTCCTGAGTGACAACACATCCCAGCCAGAATGACCTCTCCTCAGCACTGAAAATCACTTCCTCCAGACATAGTTGAAGGAGTAGCCCCCTGGGCTCTGTCTGCATTGCTCACATTCTAGAGACTTCACTTGGCGAAGGTGTTGGAGACCCCACTGCAGGTCCAGGAGGTAAGAGACAGACTCCAGAGTTCAGCCTCTGCTGCTTAATGACAACCTCATCAGGGTGTATGAAGTTGTCATGCAAAGAGCAGGTGAAAGTGATCGGCAGATAGCACATTCTGACTCTTCCTAGTAATTACAGTCATCTAAAAATGGAATGGACTGTCACACGAGGTGGCAAGCTTCCTGTCAAAGAGTCAGGGACACAGAAGTTAAAGTTCCTTGCCTGGTGGAGGTTCGACTCCGTTTTTCTTTCTGTATGGCTTCTAGCTCCCACCTGGTTCCTGACTGTGCCAAGCCCACACAGACCACGGGACTTTGATGATTTACAGGCTGGAGTGCAAAACGGAAAATCACTAGGCTGATCTAGGTTTGAATCCCTGCTCAGGCACTTCAGCGGTGGGCATGGAACCGTGAGCAGGTGGCTTCAATCCTCTGCGCCCCCATAAATGAGGACTGCAATATATTGCTTCCAGGGCTGTTGTAGGAGTTAGAAATAATGCATTTCAAATATGAGGCCCAAGGTAAGCACTCAGTAAATCACAGCTCTAGTGACCCTTAGGAGTCTAATTCTTTTTCTCTTTATTCACTTTCCACCTCAATGATACAGTCTGGGTCCATAAAACCTGAAAAAAATGGAGGGCTCATAGGCTCCAGATGCAGCACATTGCCACCGACCAGCCCAGGCC
>PVHP010014283.1:17769-39424 GCA_004024765.1 Zapus hudsonius | reverse complement strand
ATTGCAGACAGACCCCCAACCTCCGTGGAGAGACACTCTTTCCCCTCTCAGAAGGTGGAGGGGACCGCCTCTGAGGACCGGCTGCTCCCACAGGGAAGCCTCTCAGTTGGCGCCAAGTACCAGGAATCTGCCACGAGGGGATAAAGGTAGAGCCTGAGGTGCAGAGGGAGGGCACAGCTGCTGGCTCCCCTGCAGAGCCAAGAGCTGCCGGGAACCTGCAGAGGTTCTGAAGCTGAGGCGAGGCTGGGTGGCCCCAAACCTCCCCTCTCAGAAGGTGGGGAAGACCGCCTCTGAGGACGGGCAGCACCCGCAGGGAAGCCTCTCAATTGGCACCAGGGATGTGAACCCGCGCGAGGGGACAGAGGCTTGAGCCCTGGGTGCACTAAGCCCAGCCCGTTCTGTGCTCCCCTGCAGAGCGGAGAGCTGCCGGGAACGGCGGTTTTGAAGCTGAGGAGCGGCTGGGCGGCCCCAAACTTGGGCCTGTATTGCAGACAGACCCCAAACCTCCGTGGGCCAGCCCACTCTGTGTTCTCCTGCAGATCTGAGATCTGCTGGGGAACCCTGCTGTGGAGAGGCCGCCGGGTGCCCGGGTCTCAGTCCTGCAATGAAACCTCTGCGGAGAGCTTGGAATCTCGATAAGTTCATTTTTTATTAAAGTGTCAGTAACATACTCCACAGAAATAGAAAAAAAAAAGGTCTAAACTTTGTATGGACCCGAAATAGCCAAAGCAATCCTGAGCAGAGAGAACAAAGATGGTGGCATCACAAAATATGATTTCAAACCATACTTCAAAGCTATTGGGTGGAGAGAGGATGGTTATTGGGCACAAGGGTGCAGTTGCAAAGGAGAAATAGCTACTGAAATTCTTCTGTAATACAGTGGGAAAATGGTGGTGGACAACAATTAACTGTATATTTCAGAATAGCTAATATAGGGGATTTGAATGTTTCCAACACAAGCAAATGATAAATATTTGTGGTGAGAGATATATCTGTTATTCTGATCTGGTCATTACACACTGTGTACCTGTATTAAATGTGTGCAGTTATTAAGAAGTAGAATTTTTAACTTTTATTGATCGCTTCCATAATTATAGACCATAAACCTTTATGATTTCCTCTCCACCCTCCCTCATCTCTTCCCCTCTCAATTAGTCTGTTTTGTTTCATTGTCACCATCATTTTCTCCTATTATCTGTAGGTATTATCAGGCACTGTGAAGTCATGACTATCAAGGCCATTTTGTGTCTGGAAGTTTGTGTTGTAAGCAGTCCTACCCTTCATTTGGCTCTTACAATTTTTCTGTCAACTCTTCCACAATAGACCCTGAGTCTTGGGAAGTGTGATAGAGATGTCCCAGTGCTGAACACTACACAGTTGTTTCTTCTCAGCATTACAGTGGCTTTGGGTTATCTCAGTGGTTACTGCCATCTAAAAAAAAAAGAAGCTTCTCTAGCCAAAAGTGAGAGTGGCATTAGTATATGGGTATGCTCATTTTTAAAAGGTGCTTACTAGGTAGTTTGGTGGGCTTCATATATGTATTTAGCCAGACAACATCAGGCATTGCTCCCCTAGGGCTCATGACCTCCCCTACCATAGGCATTTGACTAGCTCTTCAGTATCAGGCATGCTTTCCCTTCCCTGGAGCAAGTCTCCAGTCCAGTTAAAGAGCAATTGATTTCCCCCACAACAGATGTGCCACTATTGCCCCAGTTGGCTCATTTGGCCTGGTTGGCTAGTCTTAAGGCTTGCAAGGTCCACTGCTATTTACCACCACTGATAACATTTCGCTCCCTTAGGGCTGCATGCAGCCATAGGTTTTTCCAGCTTTCTGTCAGCTGGTCAACAGGGAGGACGTTTCCAGCTCGGCTCCAGGTTGATTTCTCAGTGACCTGCAGCCCAAACATGTAGAGTCTTCAGCAATAGGGTCTTACCATCTCATTCTGGTGGGCAACCAAGAGTCTTGGCAATAGCCTGTAATGTTTTGGGGCCTCAGAAGCCTCCCTGGCCAACAACTCAATGGAAGGTATCCCATCCCTGGCATTGAAGTTTTTCTAGAAACAATCTATGGCTACTGGGTGTGCCATTATATGAGAAAGAACATATGGTATTTGGTTTTTTGGGCCTTGGTTACCTCAAGGAAGTAAAATTTTTTAAATTTTAATGAAGTGAAAAGAAAAAAACCAAAGAATAGCAAACAGGATTTATACATCCTATGCCTGATAAGGGATTTGTATCCAGCATATATAAAGAATTATTTCAACCCACCAATAAAAGGGCAATCAACTGCTAGAAACAATGGCATATTCATGTAGTCTCAACTACTTAGGAAGCAAGAGAGTGTCTTGAGTCCTAGAGTTCAAGGTCAGTTTGGGCAACATAGGAAGATCAACCTCAAAAACTTTTATCTAAACTGGGCGTGGTGGCGCATGCCTTTAATCCCAGCACTTGGGAGGCAGAGGTAGGAGGATTGCCTTGAGTTCAAGGTCACCCTGAGACTACATAGTGAATTCCAGATCAGCCTGGACTAGAGCGAGAACCTACCTCGAAAAACCAAAAAACAAAAACAAAAAACAAAAAAAAAACTTTTATCTAAAAATAGAAAAGAATTCAAATAGTTCCCACACAAGATATACAAATGACCAACAAACACATGAAAAACGTATTCAACATCATTATCCATGAGGGAGGGAAATTTGAATCCAAACCACATGATGTGCCACTTCAAACTTAATAGGATGACTATAATCTATTTGTTTTTTTTGTTTTGTTTTTGTTTTTTGAGGTAGGGTCTCACTCTAGTCCAGGCTGACCTGGAATTCACTATGTAGTCTCAGGGTGGCCTTGAACTCATGGTGATCCTCCTACCTCTGCCTCCCGAGTGCTGGGATTAAAGGCATGCGCCACCACGCCCAGCTAATCTATTTGTTTAGTTTGTTGTTGTTGTGCTGAGTGTATAACACAGGGCCTTGTGCACACTAAGCAATGCTATATCACTGAGCCACATCTTCAACTCAGGATTGCTATAATCTAGTACACAGATAATAAGTGTTGACAGATATGAAGCAATTAGAACTCTCATACACTGCTAGTGGGCATATAAAATGATGTAGCCTCTGCGTAAAAATATGGCAATTCCTGAAAAAAAAACATATGGCCCAAGTTATCATATGACCCAGCAACTTCCTTATAGAGAGAAATAAAAACACATCTCCACATATTGAAGTTGTCCTCTGGCCTCTGAATGTATGACGTGGCAGGAGACCCTTCCCCAACAAATAAATAAATAAAGATTATTTTTCAAAATTAAATAGCCAAATGGTGAATAGCACACGTTTCCTTTGAAATGTGAATGGGTATATTCACATGAGGAAATTCAGCTGTAGTAAGGAATGAAGTAAGCCACGCATGGTGATGCACACTTAAAAACCCAGAGGGCTGAGATAGGAGGGTTGCAGAGAGTTTGAGGTCAGCCTGGACTACATAGTGACTTCCAGATCAGTCTCAGAAACATAGTGAGACCTCATCATAAAAAAGAAAAAAATGAATCCCAGCACTCAGGAGGCAGAGGTAGGAGGATTGCCCTGAGTTCAAGGCCACACTGAGACTAAATAGTGAATTCCAGGTCAGCCTGAGCTAGAGAGAGACCCTACCTGGAAAAACAAACAAATAAAAATAGCGGGGCTGGAGAGATGGCTCATTGGTTAAGGCACTTGTCTGCAAAGTTTAAGGACCTGGATTGGATTCCCCAGTACCCACAATAAGGCCAGATGCACAAAGTGGCTCATGCATCTGGAGTTCAGTTGCAAAGGCTAGAGGCCCTAGCACACCTATTCTTTCTCTCTGTGTGCAAATAAATAAATAAATAAATAAATAAAATTTAAAAAATAAAAAGGAAGCTGGGCATGGTAGCACATGCCTTTAATTCTTGCACTCAGGAGGCTGAGGAAGGCGGATAGCCATGAGTATGAGGCCAGCCTGGACTACAAAGTGAGTTCCAGGTCAGTTTGGGCAAAAGTGACATACTGATTCAAAAAAACAAAACTAGAGTTGGGCATGGTGGCACATGCCTTTAAGCACTTGGGAGGCAGAGGTAGGGCATCACCATGAGTTCAAGGCCAGCCTGAGACTGCATAGTGAATTCCAGGTCAGCCTGGGCTAGAGTGAGACCCTACTTCAAAAAAATTAATTTAATTTAATTTTAAAAATAAAGAATTACTAACATATGCTATACTGTGGATGAATATTGGAAATGGTTATGCTAAGTGAAGGAAGTCAAACATGGAAATCTACATTTAAATGATTCCATTTATAAGAAATGGCCAGTTGAGGCAAATTCATAAAGACAGATAATAGATGAGTGGTTATCAAGGACTTGAGGGGAAAAGGGAAAACAGAGCAGTAATAAATATGGGGTTTTGGGGGAGGAAAATTTATCTAAAATTAAATGTGACGGCTAAGCAACTCTGAATAGACTGAATTCCACTGATTTATCTATTTTAATTGGTTGAGTTGTATGGTATGTATGTCAGTCAGCTTTCTATCATTAACTGAGACACCAAAAAGGTTTATTTTGGCTCATATTTTTGGAGGTTTCAGTCTATGATCAATTGGCTTCATTGCTTTGGGCCTATGGCAGCACATCATCACAACAGTGCATGACAAAGCAAAATATGTCACCTCATGGCTATGAGGAGAGGAGAGTGGAAGAGACCAGGATCCCACAATCTTCATTAAGAGCATTCCCCAATGATCTGAAGACCTTTCACTAGGCCCTGCTCTTTTTAAAAATATTATTTTTATTTTTATTAATTAGAAACCTTGTTGTATGGACAAATAATGTGTTGGTCCCATTCCCCTCTTCGCACCCCCATTTCACTGAGGGCCCTCCTCAGTGGGGTTACTGGGATTCACCATGGGATTATGGGTTATGAATGCAGCAGTCAGTCATTGTGTTGGGGGAAGGGGGACATTGCCTCTGGATGCTCCTCCTTCCCACCCTGTGGCTCTTACAATCTTTCTGTACCTCTTCCACATTGTCCCCTGAGCCTTGGTGGGTGTATCATATGTCTACTTACATGTCAGCAACTTCTGGATTTCTGCTTTGATCCATTTTGAGTGTACGTAATGTCTATCAGTATCTCCCTGGCACAGGTTGTCAGGTTCACCGTGAGAGCAGCACTTACGTTTAACTCTCCATTTGTTTTGCGGTTTCACCAGGGGCCTGGCTGATTTGCCAGAAGTGGCTCATTTCATGATAGGGTGTCAGCTATCTTTTCTTGTCAGGTTGATGGATTTTGGTTCCCCCTGGTTTTTGCTGCATTCTGTAAAAAAAGAAAATAGATTGTCCAACCAAGAGTGAGAGCAGTGTGGGTTAAAAGGGATGAACATAGTTAATTAAGAGAGATTTTGATGGGTGTAGCCACTCTTTTTTGGCCAAAGATTAATGGGAGCTTTTCACTGGAGTGTATGACAATCATCTCTATAAGAGTCTGACTTTGTTCTCAGTACCAATTATGAGTTTCTTCCCATTGAGTGGTAAGCTCCACTCTTAAAGGTTCTACCACCTCCAAACAGTGAAAAGCTGGGCACCAGACATTCAACACGGAACTTTGAGGAGTATCCCAGACCCAAACTATAGCTATACATTAATAATGTTTTGAAATTTTATTTTTCAAAACTAGGAAGGAGAAAAAAATTCCAGACCGCCATGGTAGACTTGACAAAGAGAAAAAGGTTATCAGGGGTCACCAAAAGTGGTCTGTGTAGAGGTGCATTCCTTTGGCTGTTATGGCTATGTTGTGTGCATATGTGTATTTGCACGTGTGCATGCAGGTGTGCATATACACACATGTGTATTTCAGAATATTCTGGTCCTAGCCTGCCCTAGGCAAAACTGCCACACTGGCAAAGTTTTCCCTTGTATTTTTTTTAATTCTTCCTTTGGCTTTCCACTTAAAGTTGAAAGGTTCAACTTTCTTTCCCTAAAAAGTATCTTTGCATTCTTATCAGATACTATGCCTGTATAAATGAAGCATCAATATATCTTTTTGAATGGATGAAATTTGAAGAGAAAATCTTATGTACCCACATCACTTTGTGGATGGAACTGAGAGGGGTGGAGTTGTGAACACTGTATGGTGTGTCTATAGCCAACTATTATTACCTGCTGATCATACAGAGAGCCCAGGGGCTGGACAGTAGACCTTTCTCAGTGGAGCATGTGGTTTGATGGAGAGCTTCTTGAGTTGTCCTGTACCCAAGACCACTTAAAGCTCCATCTCTGCTTCACTGCAGGTGTTTTTTGGAGGAATTAGCATTGGAAAGTTTCTTTCCCTTTTTAAGGTTTTGACCTGCCTCAAATGAGGGACATTTATGGCACGATGGAAAGGGAGCTAGCACACATGCCAGCCATGATGAGGTATTGGACAATAAGCACTGTCCTACACTTTCTCATTTTATTCCTGTATGGATTTTTGGTAATTGAAGTAGACTATGACCATAGAAAGAAAGAAAAAATAGCTTTCAAGAGCCTCATTCTCTATCCCTTTCTGCATGTTCTTTCAGTCTTTATCATTTCTCTAAATAAAGCATTCCTACTGCTGTTCTTTTCTTTACCAGTTTGAGGAAATCTATTAACATCCTGATAATCTAGTTAATGATTGAGTAGCATTTTATAGCTCATCTTAATTTTTTAAATTCCTTTATTGGTCATTCTAGTAATTTATGCAATATGTTGACAGTTTTATATGTCATCAAATTATCAAATATATATTTTGAAGCCCTACCTGGTATGATAAGTGCTGGCACCCTTCCCCTTATCTTCAGTTCTTTTCCCTACTCAGCCCTTTGGCAAAGCATTTGATCTTTATTTTATTTTTTGTCTGAGACAGGGTCTTATGTAGTCCAGGCTGGCCTCGAACTCAAAGAGAAAAGAATGGTCTTGAACTCCTGGTCCTCCTGCCTCCCCCTCCAAAGTTCTGCACCAGCTGGATCCTTATTTAAAAAAAAAACCTTCTGCAGTGGTAAATTACATGTGCTCTAGTAAATAATCCCCCACCCAAGCTTATGCAGGCCTCCTTACCACCTTAATTAAACTCAGCGGGTCTCTCTCTCTCTCTCTCTCTCTCTCTCTCTCTCTCTCTCTCACACACACACACACACACACACACACACACACAGAGGCATCAAAGCAGAAGAGGGGCTAGTTGGAGAAGAAGAAAGGGTTCAGTGGGAAGGGGATGGGAAGGTAGGACAAGGTAGTGGAAGAGGATTATAATCAAAATACATTATATGCATTAAAAATTGTCAGTAAAAATTAAATTAAATTTTAAAGAAACCCTTGTTTCTTAAAACAGCATGAAACTATTTTTTACTGAGCATTTACTATGTGCCAGGAACTAAGCACACACTGTCACATTGAATCCTCACGACAATCCTGAGAAGGAAATATGATAATTGCAATTTTAGACATTAGGAAACTGTGACCAAACCACACATCTGGTAGGGACCCAAGCTGAGATGTGAACCAAAGTTGGACTCCAAAGTCTTGTGCTTTTTCCAGAGGACCATGCACCATTCAGCTTTAGCTCCATCTTCAGTACTTCAAGTCCCTTTTCTATGGCCAAGGCTTGGACTGAAAGTCATTATCTATTTTTGGAACCCCACAGTGATTCTGGCTCATTCACTCAGAGGGCACAAGAAAGGGCGACTTGAGAAGGAACTGAAGGCCAGTGCACTATCCCTAGGGTGAAAACAGGGGGATATCTGACAGGATTGATGGCTCAGTTACATGCCTGCAAGCCTCCCTCTCTACCTGGGCCTAAGCCTTGTCCTTTGGAAGCCAGCACAGAAATCCTAGGTGGTATCTGAGGTGATACTGGGAAAAATTCAACAGCACCACCAGAGCTATCCCAGCTAGCATCCTGCCTTTGATGTGAAGCAAATTCAGAATTTTGAAGGTTATAGCTGACTCAGATCATTGCTCTGACATGTCAAAGACATGTGGGAAATTCCCAAACTGACTTTCCCACAGAACTGTTTTGGAGTAGGGGACAGAAAGAGGTTGGGGAGCCACATACCGCTGGGATGAATCTTCAAACCAGGCACAATTTGGGGGAGGAAACGATTTATTCAAGATACAGATCCAGGGGAAGTCCCATAAAAATGAAAGAAGCTGGCCCTTTTTCACAGGTCCAAGCAGAGAGAAAATCCCATCACCAACACTACACACAGAACGGCAAACAGGCAGGGGAGGCAAGGAGAATTTCTTCCCCTTTATATAGCCTTAGGGTGGGGTCTTGCAACCCTATCCCAGACTTAATGGCTTCCTGAGTCTCTGGAATTTCCTTTCTGCACTGCCCACACAGGAAAGGATGTTTACTTCTAGCTCCCCTGAGCTTCCTTATATCCTGCCCCCTACTGAGAGGCTGCCTTCCTGTGAACATCCTCAGAGACCCATCCAAGATTACTTGAAAGGTCAAATTGACATCAAAACGTAATCATCACAGGGGTGGAGACTTATTTTAGTTATTTATTTGATTAGTATTTCTTAAATTGGTGGACTATTTCAACCAGAGGCTTTGAGTGGGATTTCCCCAGTGGTCACACTTCCGGGCATATAGAAGAGTCTAGAGGTCAGAAGGCCCAAGCTCAATTTTCCATAAGGAAGAAGGACAGGCCACAAAAACATAAAATAGACTATCCAGATTCCTTTTACTTGTCTACAAACTGCTGTCATAGAAAAGCATTCGAACATCCACACTCACCCTCTTGCTCTGAACCCATGGCTTCTTGGTTCTTCCTCCCTGTTGGGGCTCTACCCATCCACTCTTCCCTTGGATGCATCTTAATCCTTCCATGTCTTTGCTTCAGCAAAGACATTCTTGGCCCCTGGCTTGTCTCCCATACTCTACTTCCAAAGCCCCCTACTATTCAATTACTGTGTCTGGCCTATTTCCCTTCCCCCTCTCTTCAGAATGACTTCCAACCTCAGGACTTGAGATGTGGAGAGCTGATTTCTTCACCAATCCTCTATACCTCGAGTTCTGCCTCCCAGCCCACTGGCCTGACCCCAATCCATCTTTTACCACTGCTAGATGAACCTGCCTACAGACCAGCTGTCTGAAGCCTGATCAGACTTCCTCACGGCTACTGTGTCGCTTAGAGCATAAAATCCAGATGCCTCAGCTTAGCACTCCAGGCCCAGAATCACCTGCTCTCAGCCTGCATCTCCTGGCTCAGTTCTTATTTGTTGAGGGAATGGAAGAACAGTCATGGGCTGGGATGTAGGAGTAGCTCAGTAGTAGAGCACTTTGCCTAGCATGCACAAGGCCTGTATTCTATCCCCAATGCCACAAATAACCTAATTAGCTGCATTTTTAAAAAGGTAATATTGGTTGGGGAACTGGCTCAGCAGGTAAGAACACATAACTGAAAAGCCCTGAGTTCAGTTTTGCAGGACCCACATAAACAGCTGGGTGTGACCATGCACATCTGTAATGCCAATTCTATGGGAAGCAGAGACTGGAGAATAACTAGGGCTCTCTAAAGCCCCAGCTCCAGTTTAGAGAGAGAGTTCATCTCAAGGAAATACATGGACAAGAGATAGAGGAAGGACACCTGACATTCTCCTCTGACTTCTACAAGCACATACACATGCATACACCACACATGCATGCATGAGCATACACATACACCACTGCCACCACCACCACCACACATACTACACATACAAAAAAAAAGAGAGTGAGATCATATGACTCATTTTGCCAAATAGTGGTGTCTTTGTCAACTGGTTGGTTGGGTGACTTTGGATAAATCTTCCTCTTTCCAGGCTTCCTGTCTTCCACAGTCATTTCAAGCTTGTCTTGGGCCTGAGTGGCCCACAGAGGTGTTTGCTGATGAGCACATGAAAACCATTTGCAATATCTTGTCAGGCACATGTGCTAGAGCTGTGCACTTCATTACCTGCCCCCTCCCACATTTTCATCAGCTTCCAGTACCCAAAGGCATTTACATTTGTGACCCTGGGATTAGATGGTGTTTACTCCCCTTTCAACCTATGGCAAGGCTGGAATTCTCTGGTTGACCTACTTTGAAATGAAAATTGTTAATGCTTTGCTTAAGTGGATTCCAATGTCATCCAGGTGGGACTGATTGTACCCTCCTAAAACCAGCCACCAAAGAACAGTGGTATGTGCCTTTAGCATTTCAGACTTGTGCAGTCAGCTGCAGAGGGAGACGCTATCCCATTGAAAATGATTGTCTTTACACAGCCCAGCACAAGTGGTGCCCATCTACACTGTAGAAAGAACCAAACACAGCATGCCATTGGCAGTCAGCTGGGCATACAGAGGGCATTGGTTGGAGGTACAAAGTATGCATTTAGCCCAAGTTGCCTGGCAGGGTGCTTTTCAGGACAGTGCTGAATGGGGTGTGTGCTGGATCTGGCCCAGTCTGTGCTGGGACTCCACAGAGCCACACACAGAGTGTAGGGAAGGGCAGGGAGGCATTCTTACCACCGAGTTCCTTGGCATTAGCCAGTCCCAAGGGCCACATGAACTGCAAATCTGTCTGACCACAGGCTGGCAGATCAGGGCTCTCTGGGAGATGTTAGACAAACACAGCAGGACTGGAAGGCACTGGCCTGGACTGGGCAGCAGTTGAGCTTTACACGTTTGGCCAGCATCTGGGTGAGAACTGGGCAGAGGGCTGGGAGGGGTGAGCCCATCAGTGGGCACAACCAGGCACTGGGTAAAAGTGGAGCCGCTGATGATCTATATGGCCAAAGGGCTGTAGTCATAGGGTGTATGCAGAGCCCAGCTACCCCTAAATTCTGCATGGATGCTATAGAGGAACTGTCCTATTAAGGAGTTCATGATGACCAATGCATCTGCATATAGCAGTTGTAGGTGGATGGTGGTGGGAGGGGAGGGAGGAGGCAAAGGCAACATTTCTGACTAAGCCACCTTATTTGCCTAGAATGAACCCAGGTGCTTCCTGGGTGAAAGGGATTGACTCTTTGATTTGGCCTTTCTGTTTCTGTTCTTTCCTGTTCAACTGCTCATGGACTCAGGAAGAAAAATCTCCCATAGTCCTGTTTGTCAAATTCAAATAGAATGGAGAAGGTAAAGTTTGTAAAGCAGCTTCACAGAATGTATTACAAAGCCCTGGAAAAATGATGTTAAATGCTTTTGGCAGGTGGTTTCTTTTGTATAGCTACCATGAACTCATGTCAGCCATGCTTTGGGTTGGACACAATTAAAAATTAGGGCTGCTAAAGGAAACAGGTACTTAGGGAGTGGGGCTATGATAGCCCACAGATGCTGAAGGCTTGCAGAGACTGACTGAGCAGGGCTTTGCTATGACCATGGCCAAAGTCTGGAAATATGAGTTGCCCAGGGGTGGGCAGTTGGTGTGACTGTGGGTGTGCTATGTGTTACATACATGTTTGTGACATGACTAGAAAACCTGTTTGTGGCTGTCTATGCAGATGTGTTCTGTGCAGTGTGAAACCAGGATGCTCTAATGGTGATGGGGTGGGCAGAGCACTCATGAAGAAGAAAGCAGAAAGCCTAGTGCCTGGCAAGAGTTGATGTGTCCTGTCTTCCATACCTCTTCTACTGTCCCCAATGTGCCAACTGAAAGCCACAGAAGCCTGTGCATCCACTTGTCATTCCTGGCTCACTAGTTCTCCCAGCACCCTAGATTCCCAGTTTCTGTGCACAATGGGGAGAGCAGGTGAAGCCACACATACCTGAGCCACACTGCAGCCAAGGCCTACTCATCATAACCCAAAAGAGCTTCTTTTTTTAAAAAAATATTTTATTTATTTTCAAGCAGAGAGAGAGAGAGAGAGAGAGAGAGAGAGAGAGAGAGAGAGCACACCAGGGCCACCACCTTGTGGGTCTGGCTTATGTGGGTACTGGGGAATTGAACCCAGAGCCTTAGGCACTGGAGGCAAGTGCCTTAACTGCTGAGCCATCTCTCCAGCCCCAGCAAAAAAGCTTCTTTTTAAAATATTTTTTATTTGCAAGCAGAGAGAGAGATAGGAGAGAGACAGAGAGAATGGGCATGCCAGGACCTCCAACCACTTCAGATTCCAGATGTGTGCAGATGCCATCCTGTGCATCTGGCTCTATGTGTGTACTGGGGAATCGAACCTGGCTTTGCAGGCAAGTGCCTTAACCACTGAGCAATCTCTCCTGCCCGACAGAAGCTTCTTGCTGGAATGCAATTGTCTGCTGAGCTGGGAGCCACAGAAGGGAGGGTCTGGAGGTGCTGTTGTCTATTTTTATTTTCAGTACTTATAGGTCAGAGCAATTCTTGGCTCTGTAGTTGCTGCCTGCACCTGCTTACCTTCTCCATCCCCTCTCACAAGCATAAAGAGAGCTCTGGAATACCTGAGAGGGTTTGAGGTGGTGATCCTGTAGCTGGCAGGCACTTGGGGCACTAGCTAAGCCTCAGTAGTGGAAGATCCCATGGCATTAGAACTCTATGTGAGTGAGCCGACAATGAAAATTCCTTAAAGCAACAGGGCTAATTTTCAGCAAGCCTGCCCTGAGGTTCCCTCGCCAGAGGAGACAAACAGGACTCACAATCCCCAGCCCTGGCAGGTAGCATAAGGGTGAGAGTTGGCCAAGTGTGAGACAACTTGTGGTATGACCAACCACAACACTTGTCTCTTCACATTACTTTTGAAAACACTGTGCAGGGGGAAGAAAGCCAAACCCAAAGCATCTGTGAGCCATAGTCAGCCTCCTTGCTGCCAGGATGTTACCAATGTGAAAAGCAAGATTGGATTGCACATCTCTGAGAATTCTTTTTGCCTGGTGAGCTCTTTGCTTGGTCATGCAACCCCAGCTCCAATATATCGCTTTCTCTGACTCCTTTCTCAGAACAAATAAATATTTCTCTGTTCCATCTCTTAGTATATCTACTGAAACATATTAAAATACTCATTCACTTGCTCAATTAATTTTTAGGAAGCAGGGTCTTTCACACACCTATAATTCTAGCACTGGGGAGATTGAGACAGAAGGATAGTAAAACGAAGCCAGCCTGGACCCTGACAAAAGGAAGGAAAAAGAAAACGGGAAGAAAAGAGATCAAACTATGTTGTGCAAGCTGGTCTCGAACTCCTGGGTTCAAGCCATCCTTCCCCTAACCTCCAAAGTAGCTAGGATTACTGGCACATACCACCAAGCCTGTCTTTAAATAAGCTTTTATCAAACATATTGACAGGGGCTGTGCAGAAGTTGCAGAGATGAAAAAACAAGAAACACCCCCTGCTCCTGAGAAGCATCTAGTCCAGAAAGGAGAGAGACAGAAAACAGATAGTGACTCCAGCGTATAAATGTTCCACAGAATGCCCTGAGGAGGGCTGCCCCTGTGTATGGAAACAGAGGAAGGAGATAGCTCCCAGGGTCCTAGAGGACAAAAGCAAGTGAACCAAGCTGAGGAACACACAGCTTTCCAGACCCAGAGAAACCCTGGGCAGATACCAACTTCTGGAAAGCCAATGGTATGTACAGGCCCTGATGCATAGCTCTGTGACTGGAGTGTAAGGAATGGCGACCTGGGAGGGGAAGGAAGCAAGAGGGATCATTTGGGCTCTCATGCTGTGCCATGGATCTTGTCCATTTTTCCTCTGGAGGCATTGGGGGGCCATCAGAAACAGGGCAATGAAAGGTCTGCCTAATTGTTAGAAACCTAATTCCCCAGTGCCTAGACTTGCTTGCCTTTTAGATTTGCAGAATGAGTGACTACTAAAGCAAGGAGATGTGCTGGTCAGCCCCACAGCACTGTGACAAATGCCTCTGGTAACTTATCAGGAAGAAAGGGTTAGGGATTTGGGCTGACAGTTTCAGAGGTTTCAGTACATGGTTGGTTTGCCCCCCTTGATTTGGGCCTGTGGCAAGACAGGACATTCTGTGGGGAGCCTGTAGTGAAGCAAGACCACTCACCTTATGGGGACCAGGAAGCAAAGAGAGACAGGAAGGAGCCAGGATTTCAATATCCACTTTAAGGGTGCACACCCCCCTTGGGATCTAACTTCCCTCCACTAAGCTTGCCTGCTAAAGGTTCCACTACCTCCCTTCAGCGCCATCAATTGAGCAACCAAGGTTTTGTGCATGGTTTCTCTGGGGAATACCCCAGATCCAGACTGTAGCAGAAGGGATGTGAAAAGCTGTTTATGAGACACTCCATTCACTTTTAACATGAGGGCTGGATATCACTGACATCCAGCCCAGTGTTTCATTGGCATTGCAAACTTGACATATTCAAAACCAAACTCCTAGGTTGGTCCCCAAGCCTGATGCTCCTGTCATTCTCCCCATTTCTGTTAATGGCAACCCAGCTTTCCAGTTGCACAGAACCTAAACCTCAACATCATTCTCAACTCCTTTATTTCATCCTCCATACCATCAGCAGTTCATGTTTCCATCTTCAGATGCATCTGGAATCAAGCTACATACTACCTCCTTCATGGCCCTGTCACCTCTCACCTGGAGGCCTGCACCAGCTTCCTAAAGGGTCTCCACCCTGGATCCTCTCTACTTTGTTCTCAACACATCAGCCAGCATGATCCTGACAAAAGTAAGATCTCCCAGGCTCTACTGAAAGCCCTCTAATGGCTCTCTTTTTCAAATAAAGAACTGAAGACCCACAAGGCTGCATAATCGGTCCTCCTCTGGCCACTCTGCTCCTTGTCCTTCCTCCAGCAACACTGGTCTCCTTGCTGTTCCCCAAACATTCTCCCTGGCCTTTTCACTTGATCTTTCCTTTGCCCAGAGTCCTTTCCACTCCATCCTGACAGCTCCCTCCCCTCCCTTTGATACACATCAAACTCTCAATGAAGATTCTTTGGCCATTCTGTAAGGATCCCACCCCTCCCAGGCCCCGGAAACCCTCCCTTGATTCATTTTTCTCCAAACCAATTATTGGCTTCTCACTGTCTACATATTTTGCTCATTTATCTTGCTGTCTATCTTCCCACCAGAATGTTAAGCAGACTTTTTTCCTCTGCTGTTGATTCCTAGTGTTTGCATCACTGACAAGCACATAGAGGAAACTCAGACAAGATTTACTGAATGAATGATGAGCAGATGGACAGTGGGGGTCAGTGAGGTTGCTGTGAATCACCTCCAGGCCATGTGACAGAATTCTCAGGAGCACATTTTTTTTAGGACAGCAGAAAAATCCCCTGGACTATAGGAATTAGCAGGTCTAGCTAGAGTGACCTTGGAAAAGTCCCTTTCCTTCACTGATCCTCAGTTTGCTCAGATTAAAAGAGATTCAAAGGGCTGGAGAGATTGCTAAGTGGTTAAGGTACTTGCCTGCAAAACCTAGCAACTGGGGTTTAATTCCCCAGTGCCCACTTGAAGCCAGATGGATGCACAGGGAGGCACATCCATCTGGGGTTTGTTTACAGTGGCTTGAGGCCCTGGCATGCCCATCTTCTCTCTCTCTTCTCTCTCCCTCTCCTTGCAAATAAATAAAAATATTTTCAAAAAGAGATTTATAAGTGCTGGAGGTGTATCTTAGTGGTATAGTTACTTATGTGATGCAGTGATCTTTAACACAGGTTTGTAATCTCAGCTACTCAGAAGGCTAAAGTGGAAGGATGGGAAGTTCAAGGGCTGTCTGGGTTCCAGAGGGAGTTTAAGACCAGTCTGAGAAATGTATAAAGACTCTCTCAGACTTTAAAAAATAAATCAGTGGGCCGGGTGTGGTGGCGCACGCTTTTAATCCCAGCACTCGGGAGGCAGAGGTAGGAGGATCGCCATGAGTTCAAGGCCACCCTGAGACTACATAGTGAATTCCAGGTCAGCCTGGGCTAGAGTGAGACCCTACCTCGAAAAACCAAAAAAATAAAAAATAAAGAAAATAAATCAGTGGGAAAAAAGGATAGGGATATAGCTCAGTGGCAGAGCACTTGCCTAGCATAATAAGGCCCTAGTACCATAAAAATCAGTAAATAAAACCAGTGTTGTGAGCCTTTCAGAGGCAAGATCAGGACCTGGTCAGCTGGGCTTGCCACTCAGGCCCTGGGGCAGAAGGCAGAGGTTCTCATCGCCATCATTTGCCATTTCTGTCTTGACTTCTTCCAAAATATAGTCTTATCTTCAACCCACATCTATAAATATACCCCGTTACATCTGTTCAAATAATAATAGTTGCCAGCTTGCTGCATTCAACTGAGTGAGCAGTGTTCTCTTCCTTGTGCAGGGCGAAAATCTGGGAGAGGCAAGTGGTGGGATGATATCCCAGCCCACTTCCCACCATACCTGCCACTTAGGTGGGCCCACCTTCTCTCCTAAACCAAACTCTTATTTAGTCTAGTTGGGGCTTAAAGTTTATAAAACAACTGTCATTTAAGTTTTTTTAATCCAAAAATTAAAAAACTTATTTAAGTTTTAATGTGTGTGTTCATGTTAGGGTGCCTGCAGATGTACACATGTATGCAGGTTCACATGCACATGTCTTTGTGTGTATGTGAAGACAATGCACAACACTTCAGGTGGTGTTCTTCAGGCAACATGCACCTCTTTGGGGTGTATAGTGTGTCATGTATGCATGTACATGTGCAGATGTGTGTACCCCATGTGCACGCATGCAGGGGCATCCTTTGGACATTGGGTGTCTTCCTCTATTGCTCATGTACATGTTTCCTTGAGTCTCTCACTGAACCTGGGCCAAACAAATGAAATAATTTTTTTCTTTTCTTTTCTTTCCTTTTTTTTTTTTTTTTTTTTTTTTTTTTTTTTTTTTTTTTTTTTTTTTTTTTTTTTTTTTTTTTTTTTTTTTTTGTGTGTGTGTGTGTGTGTGTTTGTGTATGCTTTGGTCAGACTTGCTGGCTGACCAGTGAGCCCCAGTGATTCTCAGGTATGCTCTCCTCATAGAACTGGGTTTACAGGCATTTATAACCATGCCCAACTGTTTTGCATGGGTGTGAGTATTAGGGCCTCATGCTTGCGTAGCAAGCATTCTTACCCACAGAGCCGTCTCTCCAGCCCCTCCACCTCTTTTTAAAGACAGGCTCTCTCACTGACCTAGAGCTCACCAATTAGGTTAGACTGGCTGGCCAGTGAGCCCCAGGGATCCTCCTGGTTTCACCTTTCCAACACTGAGATTTAAAAGACATGCCAACACACCTGTTTTTTTCTGTGAGTTCTGGGGATTGAACTTGGGTTCTTATACTTGCAAGGTAATCAATCACTTTACTGACTGAGCTATCTCCCTAGTCCTTGTCATTTTAAGATTTTAAAATATATTTATTTATCTTCATGTGTGTGGGGAGGGGGTCTCTGGCACTTTATATGGGTGCTGAGGAATTAAACCCAGGCCAGTAGGTTTTGCAAGCAAGACCTTTAACCCTGTTCCATTTTGAGATTTTAATCTTCACTGTAACAGTATGAAGTAGGCATTATTAGGGCCATTTTTATTTCCAGAGGAGAACACTGGGTCTCAGCAAAGTTAAGAGATTTGCTCAAAGGCCCACACTACAGGAATCACCTAGAAACCTGCTAGGCAGTGTTCTGGAGGAGAAAGAGAGGAGGGAGTCAGGGGAGATTCATTCTTCCTTTGGCTCCATGTAGATTGCAGGTGGAGCCTAAAGGGTGGAAAGCTGGCCAGGCCAGATGGAAGTCATCACTGTCCCACCAGTTTCCTGAGGGCTAAGCAGAAGGGAGGCGCCTTCCCTGCCTAGCCCTGCCAGGAATGCTGGGCCATCCTAAGACCAGGGCATTGTGCGGGCTACTCTATGTGATGAACTATTTTCCTTTCTCATTCCAAGGATCAGAGAGCACTTGCTGAGCTGTTCTTTGTTCCGGTGGAAACTGAAAACCAGAAAAGCCCAGTGGGGGCTGGCCAAGGTTTTCCTTTGTCCTTCTGAATAGGAGGAGTAGGCAAGGGGGATGGGACAGGACCACCACAAAGACAATAAGTCAGTGGATGGGAGATTAGGTAGGATTCTAGTGAAAATAATG
The DNA here is from genome assembly GCA_004024765.1 of Zapus hudsonius. NCBI lineage: Eukaryota > Metazoa > Chordata > Mammalia > Rodentia > Dipodidae > Zapus > Zapus hudsonius. The sequence goes on along the minus strand of PVHP010014283.1, from coordinate 21,431 downwards.
ACTACAACAGAAATGCCAAGAGATGAATATATACCAGCGTAGAGGCCTCACACCCAGGTCTGCTACGTCCAGTTTCCAGCCAGGGGCCAATGGGATCATGGAGTCCTAACAACTAGTGCTCTCCTAGCTCATGTGCAAAAGATCACTCCCAGGATTACTGTGCTCCGAGGACCATTCTCTTTCCTACCCCTCAACACATCATGCTCCTCCTATAAACAAGAGCTCAAATTTGACAAAGCCTTTGAAAGTTTGCCAAGGATGTTCCAATAGTGCTCCAAAAGGCAGGGTTGTCTAGTGGGTGAGAACACGGGCTCAGGGCCCAATCTTCCTTGCTCTGACATTGCACAGCTGTGTGATCTTCAGAAAGTAACTCAGCCTCTGCACCTCAAGTTCCTCTACTTAAAATGGAAATAATCACAGGCTGTATATAATGCTGCTGTTTTCAGATTAACTGAATTTATATCTAAGCTCTCTAAAAGCAGGGGTTTTATCTTTTATTCACTGCACCATCTATGGGGCCTACAAGGTGCTTGGCACTCACTAAGAGAGACTCAATAAATAACTATTAGACATACATATGGCTTAGAATGGGAATTGGCATTTAGCACTAGAAATACCAGTTGCTGTCAGTAGTGTTACACTTCACATTCTCACAGAGTTCCAAAAGGAGTATTCTGAATTGCATACATATCAGTGTTGGTACTCTGAGTAAGGATTAGGCGATAGACTTAAAATTAAGGAAGGAAGTTTGGGCCACATAGAGTTATGAATGCAGCCCTGAAATTTTGAGTTTTGGAATCCATTCACCTGACAAATATTTCACAAATGCCCCACAGGCCAGCCCTGAGCTGGGAACTGGGGAGATACAGATAATAAACTATCTGTAGGATAAGATGTAAGGAAAGGCTGGGGATATAGCTAAGTCGGTGTTGTGGTCAGCATTATAGTTGCTATGCAGAAAGAACACAAACAAAAGCGGCTTATGGAGGAATGGGTTTATTTGGCTTACGGACTCGAGGGGAGACCCCATCCAGGCAGGGAAAACGATGGCATGAGCAGAGGGGTGGACATCACCTCTGCCACAGCACTGCAAACAGCGGCAGGAAGGTATGCCAAATACTGGCAAGGGGAAGCTGGCTCATAACCCCCATAAGCCCGCCCCCAACAACACAGCTTCATCGAGGTTGTAAAACCCAAACTGCCATCAGCTGAGGATCGATCTATCAGAACACATTCATTTGTTTGTGGGGGACACCTGGATCAAACCATGACAGTAGGTAAATTCCTTGCCTCAGGAACATGAGGACCTAAGTGCAATCCCCACATAAATGCCAGGCATGGTGACATACAACCCAGCAGTGGAGAAGTGGACATGGAAAAATCCCTAGAGCTTGCTGGCTACCTACTCAAGCCTAATCTGTGAGCGAGCTCAGGCCAACGAGAGACTCTGTCTCAAAACAAGTAGACAGTGTTCTGAGGATGACATTCAAGGTTGTCCTCCACACATACATGCTCACGTATGCACCCATACTCCCATATGCTCTGGCACATACACACACATACCATATGCACATGCCTATGAACATGGGGTACCTGCACAGGAAGGTTCTGGGATTAGTTATCCTCTGTTAAAAGCTGGTGGTTGGGTGAGGTTAAGTGATGGCTATAGCCTTTCTGCTTTCCCTGAGTTCTTTCAGCCCTTTCAGAGAGGAGATATCTGTCTGAAGGGTCCTCCCCACTTCCAAGCTCATTCGTAATGCCTTCTTCATATATGACCTAATGTGCAGTGAAGCTATTTCATGACAGCACAGGCACCCTGGTCGCACTTGTGTGTCCTCATCCAATACATGCTTAGACCTCTGAAGCCCAGTACAGTTGATACCAAAGAAATGCTTCCCATAAGCTGGGTGTGGTGGTGTGTGCCTTTAGTCCCAGCACTGGGGAGGCTAAGGTAGAAGGTTCTCTGTGAGTTCAAGACCAGTATGGGCTAGTGTGAAACCCTACCTCAAAAACGAAAGAAAGAAAGATAGGGTAGGGGACTTACTGCATAAAGGAATAAATAGTTGACTATTGTTTCTTCTGCTTCATCACGCATGAGTAGCCTTCCTCAACCTTCTTATGTCTATCTTGGAGCTATTGGACATCTTTGATATTCCTCTATGAAGCCTTTCTTGACTTCCACAGGCAGGGTTCCCCTCTCACCTCTGAGTGTTCCAGCACATTCTAAATCCTTCATCCTAGCCTGATCATTCTGTGGGCATTGTCTTCTACTGCTCTGTCACCTCCCCTAGCCTATGATTTTTTTCAGGGCAAAGACCATGTTTTGGTGATCTATATGCTATATCCTCAGCACTAGCCCTGAATGGGTGCTCAATAAAGATTTGTGGGATTGAGACTCAGTGGCAGAACCCTTGCCTGGTATGCACAAGCTTTTGATTAATCTGCTGTACAAAATAAAGTAGAATTAATGGGAAAAAAACCAGCAATGAATTGTTTGTCAGCTTTGCTTTGAGTGACCTGGCTTGCAGTCATTAGTGACAGCCAATTATTAAATATTTAGTAGATGTGTGAGCCAATTAGTAAACATAGCCATTGTTAAAAATTAAGTTGTACAATAAAATAGTAAAAAAGCTGAAATTGAGAGACAATCAATAAAAGAAGTGGCCAAACAAATGAAATACGGGATCCTGGAGTTGGTCCTAAAATAGTAGGGAGCCTGATAAAAATCTCAATTTTTTTTTTTACTTTTTAACAGTATTGTGTTATGGCTAACTTCCTTTTATTTATTTATTTATTTATTTATTTATTTATTTATTTATTTATTTGGTTTTTCGAGGTAGGGTCTCGCTCTAGTCCAGGCTGATCTGGAATTCACTATGTAGTCTCAGGGTGGCCTTGAACTCACAGCGATCCTCCTAACTCTGCCTCCTGAGTGCTGGGATTAAAGGCGTGTGCCACCACACCCAGCTCTAACTTCTTAGTTTTGATAAACGCTTCATAATTGTGTGAGATAACGGCATAAAGGAAAGCTTGGTGAAAGTTATACAAGGAAAAAGCAGTACTGAGTGTTATTTTGCAACTCTTCTGTAGTCTAAAATAATCTCAAACTTTAAAAATTAGCTGTTAAGAAAAAAATATTAAATTATACAAACCTACAATTAATGTTTAAAACAATGGTAATAAATACAATTTACCACTTCCTAATGACTTTGTGCATTTCACTATGATCTTGAGCTTCTTGCCATCTCTCATATCTGCATGGTGTGCTCTTCTGCAGTTCCCCCCACTTCATGCTGGGTGGCTTCCCTTTGGAAGCTTGAAATAGGCCATGGAGAGTTTTGCAGTCAGCTTTCTTAGTTGCTGCGCAAAAAGAACCCAAACAAAAGTGTCTTGTAGAGGAATGGGTTTATTTAGCTTACGGACTCAAGGGGAGACTCCATTCTGGCAGGGAAAACAATGGCACGAGCAGAGGGCTGGACATCACCTCTGCCACAGCACTGCAAACAGCGGCAGGAAGGTGTGCCAAACACTGGCAAGGGGAAGCTGGCTTATAACCCCATAAGCCCACCCCCAACAACACAGCTTCATCGAGGTTGTAAAACCCAAACTGCCATCAGCTGAGGATCAATCTATCAGAACACATTCAATTGTTTGTGGGGGAC
>PVHP010014283.1:0-17669 GCA_004024765.1 Zapus hudsonius | reverse complement strand
AGAGAGTATGTACACCGTGGAAATCTGTAAGTGCTACAAATCAGGCCTTGGGATATCATTTTGAATATTGTCCTCAAAAAAAAGTTGTGGGAGCTCAGTGTTAGAGCATGTGTTTAGCATGCATGAGTGTTGTGTACTGAGGGAGTCACGGGTCCCTGGCTCCCTGTGATTCTGTCTCACTGGCCTGCAGGAGACAGGCTTCATGATGAAAGATGAATGTGCAGCCGGAGCCCCACATATACTCGCAGCTGGGAGAAGTGTCCGAGCAAATCTCAAAACTTTATTTCAGTATCCAACCTTATATACAATCCAAGGCTGTGTTGTATCACAAGGGGGCTCAGCAGGCAGGAACTCAGCCAGCAAGAGTAAAACCTATTAGCACTTATAAACAGGATTTAGTGCTGTCAGCCATCCCCCCTGTCTCCTAGGGGGCACAGGTGTGCTAGGAACAAAGGGCATGAGCTACCATGCTCTGGGCTCTCATCCGGGTGCATATTCTAAAACTTTGCTCACAGATATTCAGCCAGGCTGGGACCCAACACATGAGGCCTTCCTTGGGTTTCATTGCTAGCACCCAAAACAAAGATAGACAGGACAGGACAGGAAAGATATAAAGAAGAAAAGAAAAAGAAAGAAAGAAAAAGAAAAGAGAGAGGGAGGGAGGGAGGGAGGAAGAGAGAGGAGAGGGGAAATATTAGTAACATTAAACTTTCCATCTTAATTAAATTAATCACAGTAAACTTGAAAGTGAGACATGTCTATTTCTGTTCCTTCATGAGTAGCACAAAAAATACAAGTGAAGAAATATTGCGTTCAGTAACTGTATCTTGTTCAGCAAAGAAGTCCCCATCATGAGGAATTCATGAAGTTCCAATGCTTCTTTACTGTTTCACCTCCTTATTCATGAACATAAATCACCACTATTTCTTTTGGAACCAGAGGTTGGCTTTGGGTTCCAAAGGTCAGAAAAATCAATGAAACCATCTTGTGAGAATGAGTTGACTATCTAGAATTTGCAACAAAGAATATTGTCAAAGCCAAGCATGGTGGCACATGTCTTTAATTCAGGAGGCAGAGATTGGAGGATCACTACCAATTTGAGGGCAGCCTGAGGCTACAGAGTGAGTTCCAGGTCAGCCTGGGCTAGAATGAGATCCTACCTCAAAAAAAAGAATATCTATTTTATAATTATTTGTAAATTGTGTGCTTCATTTTCTTATATAAGTAAATTTACATTAAATTGTAAATATATGCATTCACACATTTTGAAAGCCTGTTGCTGAACATTTATTAGAACAGTAGGGGTTTCAAGGATTCATTATATCTTGGTCAACATTATTGAAGACAAGAATAATTGGCATCCTCTCTGTACCAGGCCAGACCATCACTTTTGAGATGTTAAATGACTAGGCCAGTGTCAGGTCACTGATAATTACTAAGTCAGGATGAAACACTAGTGTCTGTGTCCAAAGCTATATTAGTTCCTGTTGCTGCTGTAAGAGTGCCACAATGTAGTGGCTTAAGGTAATACATATTTATTATCTTACAGACATGGAGGCCTGAAGTCCAAAATGGTCTCCCTGGACAAAAGTCAACAATGTCAGCAGGACTGTGCTTTAGGATTCTAGGGAAGGATCTCTTTTTTTCTTTCCCAGTTTCTAGAGGTCACCTACATTCCTTGGCTGCAGAATCAGCCATGGCTGTTGAAGTCTTTCAAACATCCTGCTACTGAGTCGGCTTCTGTCCTCACACCTGCTCTCTGCCTCTGACTCTCCCACTTTAGAAAGACTCCACCACAGCCAAGGGCAGGGTATTCGTAACCTTCCTACTATCTGCAAGCCTTACTCCCCTTTGCCATGTGACCTAACATGACCAGGTCCTGGAGAGGCTGGGTTCTGCTTACTGCACTTGACCTTTTCCATGACCCTTCACTGCAGTCCTCTTGTTTTAGTGCTCATGTAACCCAGCACAGGACGTACTTAATTCTGCTTACTGTATGCACATGGCTCTGTGCTCTCCCCTTTGGGGTAAGATGCTTTCATCAGTTGTTTTCCAAGCCTACCATAGAGCTCCGCAGGAGAACGTCTGCTAAGGCCTGGAAGAGATATGTTACATATATATAGAATAATTTTTTATTTTATATGTATGTATATGTTGTGTGTACGTATTTCCTTGTGTGTGAGAAGACATTTGTGTGCCACGGTGTCATGACCGCATGTGGTGGTCAGAGGACAACCTCTGGTGTCCATCCTCACCTTCCACCTTGTTTGAAAAGGGGTCTCTTGTTCACTGCTGTGAATGCCTGGCTGGCTGACCAATGAGCTTCCCATTGAGCCATCTCCCCCACTCCAAAAAATAATTTTTAAAGTATATAGGGGCTGGGGAAATTGTTCAATGTTTAAAGGCTTATAAAGTTTAAAGGCTTGTAAAGCCTGCCATCCCAGGTTCAATTCCCCAGCCACACATGTAAAGTTGGATGGACATTTGTTTGCAGCTACAAGAGACGCTGGCATTTATACATGCTTGGGCATGCACACACAAATAAATATTTTAAAAAATAAATAAAGTAATATTTTTTTTGATCTTGGTAGTTGAACCAGGCCAAGGCCCTTGTCTAGCACTGACATTCCTGGTCCCTGGACATATGTTCTTAGCTAGCATTTTTGCTGTCCAGGTCATCACAGACCTCTCCAGATTGTCTTCTTCCAGCCTCCTTTACTCATCTATTGTCTCTGTTTGGCTCTTAAAAGAAAGGCATTTGAGTTATCTGAAATATTTCATACATGCCAAAACTCCCTACTACTACAATCTCTTATGTATGTATGAAGCTTTTAAATTTTCTTTTGTTTCTCTCATGCTGCTATAGACATAGTAGATGCTTCATCAATATTGAGAGAAGAAATATTTGTACTCTAGGTGATTCTAGAATGTGTCTTAATTTGCTTTTGTAACAAGGGGATGTTTAATACATGTAATGTTTATTGAGAAACTGCCATGCCTCTGACGTGTTAGATGTCTCAGTAAGATCAATGCTGAGGGAGAGGTGATATTGTTCCTTTGCTTGGACAGAGATCAAGCATGTGGCATGCAACCACTCTGTGCTGGGCATTTGTCAGATTCCTCCTGCATTCTGGGACACTCTAAGCATCCTGGCAAGCCACAGAGGAGGTGAGATAGATGAAACCAAACCACTGCTGCGATTGGGAGCCCATTTGGTGAGTCATGTTCTGTTGACAGAAGCACCACCCTTGCCCATGTGTGCCTAGGGCTTGCTGCTCCCACACGCAGTCACTGGTGCTGCTGATGCGTGGTAGGGGGTGGGAAAACACGGAGACATTATGCGTGGTTAATTGTGCAGCAGCAAGCAGAAAGGAATGTGTGAATGCCAAGGGCTCCCACTGGGGCAGAAGTCTGGTGTCATGTGTTGCTGAACAGCTGCAAGAAAATATATCTGGACCTTGGATGCAGAGGGGTGGGTCTGCCAGACTTTGGTTCTGAGTAACTTTGTAGGCAAAGAGGATTTATAAGAAACAGATATTGCGCCTCTAGAAACTAGATTCTAGGGTCTTTGTCTACTCTGTCACCCCGTCTCCTCCAACCACCACCAGTTGCAGCCATGGCTAGAGAAGATCCAGGTGGAAAGACCTCAGCCCCAGAGCCATCACATTCCTCCATGTCTGACATGTTCACAGACTCTGCTTAGGGCCACCAAAATGCTCTGGCCTGGCTAGATGCACTAAAGCTCTGAACAGGAGGAAAGCTGTAGGAAGCCCTGAAAGGAGGAAGGTGGGAAGTGGGCCAGAGATTCACCTAAGGGGTTTTATCCTTCAGACCCTAAACTTAGCCCCTATGTCAAGAAATGACAGTTTAAGATCAACAATAAACTTTCATATTCCTTACTCCTCCTCTGTGTGTGTGTGTGTGTGTGTGTGTGTGTGTGTGTGTGTGTGTGTGTTATGGTGTGGTGTGCTGCTGGATAGAATCCAAGACCTCACACGTGCTTAGCAAATACTGTACCGCTGAGCTACAGCTGAGCCCTCTCTTTGCTCCTTATTGAGAAAATTCCATGAGCCAGGCACTAGGCTAAGCCATTTAACTTATTTATCTCTTTAATTCTTAAAAAGAAAGATTGAGGTTTCGGTGTGGTGGCACATGCCTTTAATCCCAGCAGAGGTAGAAGAATTTGTATGAGTTCGAGTCCACTCTGAGACTACATAGTGAATTCCAGGTCAGTCTGGGCTAGAGCAAGACCCTATCTCGAAAGAAGAAAGAAAGAAAGAAAGAAAGAAAGAAAGAAAGAAAGAAAGAAAGAAAGAAAGAAAGAAAGGAAGGCAGGCAGGCAAAGAAAAGAAAGAAAGAGAGAGAGAAAGAAGAGAAAGAAAGAAGAAAAAGAAAAAGAAAGATTGAAACTTGGGGTTAGGAGAGGAAGACTGATTCATCAAAGGGAATACAGTGGGTAAACGACAGAACCAGCATGTGCTCCATGCAGAACAACTCTAGAGCCTCCACTCGCAGCCACACTACCTGCCAGGCATTAGTCCCACTCAATGCATGAGGATACTGAGGTTTAAGAGGCACTAACATCAGCTGGGCGTGGCGGCGCACGCCTTTAATCCCAGCACTCGAGAGGCAGAGGTAGGAGGATCGCCATGAGTTTGAGGACAGCCTGAGACTACAGAGTGAATTTCAGGTCAGCCTGGGCTAGAGCGAGACCCTACCTCGAAAAACAAAACAAAAAAAAAAAAAGAGGCACCAACATCATGGGCAGAGCTTGGGCTGTCTACTTCTGTCTCTGCCGTTTAACTTGCTATGTGACTTGAGGCACATTACTCAAATCTCTCAGAACTTTGTTTCCTATTTGGGAAAGGAAAGAGTCAGAGATGGGAAGTGTCAGAGTCCAAAGCCTCTGGTGGTCTATCCAGTGAGAAATAGTATCTGTGGAAGACGATGGAGAGGAGACACGAATGCTCCTGAGACAGAATGAGAAGGCTGTCGGGCTGTGGCTGTGGCTTTAAGGAAGTGGAGGCAGGTCTGGAAAAGAAGCTTGCCAACGAGGATGAAACTCACAGTGCCCATGAGAAGACACTTGGGCCAGTACCATAGCCAGGCTCTACACGCACACCTACACGTGGACTGCTGCTGCCACCTAGGGCACTGTGGTGGCCCTGAGCTGCCACTGTGGCTGCCAGTTAGCTGCTGCGCATTCCCTGTCTCCCGCTGGTTTCCTGAGTGGAGAGGGGCGGCCAGGCCTGGTTCTGCAGTGGGGAGGGGAGTAAGTCAAAGAGGCTGAGCGCTGTCTCTGCTTCGGGAGTTATAAATAAATCCATCTGGAAGTGTTTGGGGCTGTGGGAGCCTGAGGCCAGCCCTGCAATTCAGGCCATGTGGCGTGTATTTCAATCCACACCAGCCTCCCATTCCCCTGAGACTGTCTGATTGGACCTGTCTGCTCCAGTGAGCAGGGCAGGAACGTCTCAGGCCCCCAGCCCAGCCCTACTCTTCTCTCAGCCTAATTCTGGCAAGATCATGGCTGAGGACTGCTTTGAAACATTTCACAGGCTCCTCAAGTGCCTGTCGGTTGAATGAATGAATGAGTTTTCAGTTTAGCATTTAGCTTGCTAAGAAGGGACCCCATGAAGGTTATAGGGAGGTGAGGCATTGTAGGATTTTAGGATGTCTTTCCCAAGACCCAGCCAGCTAAGGCTAGTAGGGGTACAAAGACACTGCCCAAAACTTGTTTGTCCCCCTGCCCCATCACCAAGCTTAGTGCTCAGTCAGAGCTGGTTGTGTGAAGTGACAGGATGATGTATTAATATAGCAAGCACTTGTGAACCCTGAGATTAGTCTCCAAACCCCTATCCACAGGGCCTTCAGGGGGTATGAACCCTATATGTACTGTAACTTACACTCACTGTAATGGTTTCCTATACATACATGCCTATAAAAAGTCACCATAAGAGCTTAAGAACAAATAGAATTGTTCTAATCATATACTGTCATAAGAGTTATTTAAAACTTATGAATATTTATTTCAGAATTTTTTCTTTAATATTTTTGAACTGTAGTTAGCAGTGAGTAGTGGAAACTGCAGAAAGCAAAACCATGGATAAAGGAGAGCTACTGTATGGTTGGCACTTGAGGTGAGACACTTCTTCACTTTGTGAGATGCACCTTTGCTTGCATGACGGATACCCAGTGTCCTGAGTCCATGGTCTGAAATAAAAGTTATAGTCTTGAATCAACCAGAAAAGCCTCCCCACACTTCCAGATATTTCCAGGGGAAAGGAAGGGCAAACCCAGGGTACAGGCCATCTCTAAGGAGCATGACAATGGAGAATGAAGGAAGAGTGTCCGCAGTGTGGGAGCATGCTAAGTTAGTGCTCAATGTGATAATTTAAATTGGTGCTATAAATTGGGAGATAACATTTGCTCCAGAAAGGTACAAAATGATCCTCAGGGCTGGAGAGATAGCTTGGAGGTTAAGACACTTGCCTGCAAAGCTTGAAGACCCAGGTGATTTCCTAATACCCACATAAAGCAAAGTGTCACATGTATCTGGAGTTCATTTGCAGTGGCTAGAAGCCCTGGTGTGCTCATTCATTCTCATTCTCTGTCTCTCTCTTTTTCTCCTTCCCTCCCTCCCTCCTTCTCTCTTATTTGCCATCCTTGCACATAAATAAATTAATTAAAATTTTAATGATCCTCAGTTGCTGAGGCAGGTCTCAGAAACCCATAATGCAGCTGAGGCCCACAGTTTGATCAAGCTGGTTCAGGGCAGAGAGGCAGACAGCAGCGACATGCCAGTTTGGGACTTGTTGATGATTACTTGGGAATATCCAGAAGGAAGTCTGAATCTGGTCCCAGTTCCCAGGTCTCAAGATAGACTTGGGGTATTAGAGCACTGTTACAGGAGTTGGAATGGAGGCCCAAGCTCCATTAAGATGGTCATAGGGCACCCCAGGATTAGTGTTAGGGTGCATTTGGGCCTCTGGGTGGCCATGCAAGAAGGTCTTGGAGAAGGAGAAGCGGGCATCTGGAGCCAGTTGGCCAGGGTTACTGGTGACAGGAGCTAGGTCTCAGGGATCAGATTGCAAGATACATGGTGAATGTTGGGGGGACATGATGAAAGCCATGTCTTAAAGAAGATAATTCTGGGACTGAGGGGACATCTCAGTGGGTAAAGTGTCATGCAAGCATGAGGACCTGAGTTCAGATCCCCAGTACTCACATCAACTGATGTGGTGACATGTGCCTGTAATCCCAGTGCTTTGGAAACAGAGACCAGAGGATCCCTAGGGCTCACTGGCTAGCTGAGTCACACCTAATTGCTGAGCTCCAGGTTCAGTGAGAGACCCTGTTTCAAAAAAAGGTGGATGGCATACCTAGAGATAATGCCCAGGATTATCTTTTGGCCTCTCTGCCCCTGAAATGCCCTTTGATCCTTTCTACATTGCAGAGTGAATGCTCAGGCATCAAGGCCTAATTGAAGTCTCCTTTCTCTGGCAAAGCTTACCCTGACCTTGAGGAAAGCAGATGCTCTCCCGCTTCTGTCTCTGAGTGAGTGCTCAGTGGCAGCAGCCTGGCCATGCTTGGCTTTATCATCTTGTAAGCTCCCTATGGGAACAAAAGGGAAGGTGGGATGGGCAATGACAGAGTGACACAGTGAGATGGTTTCCCCAAAGATGGGCTACGGGTCCATTCAAGCCATTCTGCAATAGCTATCTCCCCATATCTGCTGTTCTTTGGATGAGAATTTGTAAAAGCCAGGGAAGGGAAAGACAAAATGGAGAGCCAAGAACAAGGCCAAGACCAGGACCAGGCTGAGCGAACAGAAGAGAAAGAGGAGAGATAGAAAACTTGGAAGAGGGAAAGGGGTGCAGAGGCCCCATTACCCGTTCACAAACAAAGCATTTTGGTAAGCTGGGGTAGAATAAGGTAAGATTTGGGGTTCTAGAAATGAAAGCAGCTTCTTTGATGGGTCAGCTGGCCATATAGTTAATTAATAGGAATTAGTGCCCTTCAGTGCCAAGTGGCTCATGGAACCATGTCCCTGCTGTGATCAAATGCCACCACCCAGTGCACCCTTTTAATAAAGAGCAGAAGACAAGTGTTGGCACAAAAAGAGCGTTTTTAGGGGCAACAGAGATGATGGAATGCCACAGTGCCTCACACTACAGGCCTGGCTCTTGCCAGGAAAGGTGGGCATGAGAAGAGTGCCAGTTCTGAGAAGCTTGGATTTCAGGGGCTGTGCCACATACATTTTACACTCAGAGCTCATCGGATCCTTCCTGTGGCTCTGTGATATGGGGGATAGTCCTGACGGGGTTCTGAATCTTGCCCAAGGGCACCCAACCTGGAAGACTTTGATCCAAGATTCCATTGTGGGTCATCCCCTCAATGAGAGGCCCAGGACCCAGAAGCTGGCAGCAATTTGTTCTCAAAGTCTTGCTGACTTCTTTGGCTGTATGGCTGATCTTTTTGGATTGATTTCTTTGAACTTAAACAAAATGCTATCAGTTTTTCCTAGCTTCAGAACGTGCCATTAGAATCATGTGCTGACTTCCACTTTCTAGCTGATTATTATGGCCCAGTCACCAGTTTCCCAACAGTGATACTGGAAGGACATAATCCAAGCATGTCAATCTCACCAACATCCTTAAGTGACTCTCATTATTTTTTTAGGCATAGAGCCAAAGTCTGAAGTTGGAGGTGTAGCTTAGTGGTAGGACTCTTACCTAGCTTCCTCTTCTCCCTGGAATGCCTCCCCTAGAACGTCAGGCAGGGGCCTGGCCACTGGGAGAGTGTTCACCTCCAGGAGCTGTGTACTTAAGGGAGTGGGGTGCAGCCAGTTCACAGAGACCCTGCACACAGAGTGGAGGACGCCATGCCCTTAACCTCACTTTCCTTTTCCTTCTCACCTTCCTGCAGGTGCCTCTCACTGGGTGAATGGAGCGAGTAGCCAGAGGGCGAGGGAGTCTATGGATGCAGCCATAACAGGTCAGCCTACCAGGGCACAAAATGGGTGGAGAAGGGTGGAGCAGGTCTGGAGGGGCAAATGGAAAATGGCCAGGACAACTGGATGTTTTCATAGCTGACTCGTCTACTTAATCTCCACCAAAATGTTAGCTTCTCAGTGAGACCTCTAGCCATCATTTCTCAAATCCCACCTCACAGTCCCCTCTTTCCATGCTATTTTTGTTCTTTGGACCAGCACTTAATACTACCTGTCAGATAAGTTCTTCATTTAACTTACCTATCATTTGCTATTTGAATAGATGGGAAGCTCCATGAGAGAAAGGACTTTGTTTTGGTCATTGTTGTTGTTGGTACCTAGCACATAGCAGGTGCTCAAAAGAAATGATTAAAAGGATGCATTGTCTGGGTCCACCGTGACGGAGTCTGCTTATCCAAGTGCAGCGGAGTGTAGGCATCCAGTGTTTAGTCATGCCTGCTGTCATCAGTTTCCTCCAAAGAGGCTCAACTGATGCTGTGTATTCAGGTCTGGAGCAGGAAGCCTTTGCTGCACTCAGGTTGAAACTGGCATAACATTTTGTTAAGTTGAGCCTTCCAGGAACTGCTTCTGGATTGATTGGCACCTGGTGAACATTGTGTATTATCTAAGTGATTGCCAGTGGCAGTGGGGGAATGGACCCTTCCAGGTGATACTTCCATACCACAAAGATAGCCTTGGCTGCTGGTGGTCTGTTACTGAATGAGGGGGCTCAGAGCCACTCCCTTCAGGCAGTGAGCTAGATCCCTTGGCCACAGTGCTGGTGAAACGAGAACAGGTTAAATCCCGATAAGCAAAACAGATCTGAATTCCTAAAACACGATGGTTGTGTGGCTGTGTTGTTGTGTTTTTATGATTCAGATAACATACAGATATATTCTCAGCAGTGTTCTAGTTTAACACTGGTAATGGAACCCAGGGCCTTGTGCATGCTAGGCAAATGTTCTGCCAGTGAGCCACACCCCTAATCTGTGAACATATTCTCATCATGAGAAAAACAATGCAGTGATTGTTAAAATCCTCTCCCGGACCCCAGAGGTAACCTGTTCTCAGTGTAGATTGCTCACCCTCTTTCAGATCTTTTTCTGTGTATACACTTTGGTTTTATGTAGTGGCTACTGAAAAATAAGTGGTGGTGTACTAAGCACAGTGATCACCAACTTGCTTTCCTCATTTAGCTAATATGTCTTGGAAATCCTGTGCATCTAACTCATTTTCCTAAGTTATCAAACTTTTTATTCTGTGATCATTGTAGAGTCACCTGTGGTTTCAAAAATAATACAGAGAAAGCCGGGCGTTGGTGGCGCACACCTTTAATCCCAGCACTCGAGAGGCAGAAGTAGGAGGATCACCATGAGTTCAAGGCCACCCTGAGACTACAGAGTGAATTCCAGGTCAGCCTGGGCTAGAGGGAGACCCTACCTCGACAAACAAAACAAAACAAAACAAAAATAATAGAGAAATATCATGTGCCTATCACCTGACTTTTCTAGATGACTACTTCTTACAGATCTAAGACAACACACAAGCAGGATGCTGACACTGACATTTCTATCACCACCATAAAGCCACCATAGCCACACCCACCCCCCTCCCATACAACCTCCTACTTTTCCATCAGCAACCACTCATTCTTCTCTACTTCCTTTTGTTGTTGTTGTTGGTTTTTTTTTTTTTTGGTTTTTTGAGGTAGGGTCTCGCTCTAGCCCAGGCTGACCTGGAATTCTCTATGTAGTCTCAGGGTGGCCTTAAACTCATGGCGATCCTCCTACTTCTGCCTCCCGAGTGCTGGGATTAAAGGCGTGCGTCACCACACCCGGCTTCTTCTCTACTTCTTTTATCTATCTATCTATCTATCTATCTATCTATTTATTTATTTATTTATTTATTTATTTATCTATTTGTGTATGTGCTGTATGTATATATGGTGGCAGGTGTGTATGTATAGGTCAGAGGACAGCCTCAAGGTGCTTGTCCTCTCCTTCCATCTTCCTTGAGACAGGGGCTCTCTTGATTTTGCTACTTCATATGCCAGACTAGTTGACCCATGAGCTTTGGAATTCTGATCCCACCTCCCATTGCACCGGGTGCATTGGAATCACAGAGGCATTAGCCACTTTGTGTCTGGCTTTCCATGGGTGATAGGGAAGATGGAACTCTGGTCAGCAAGCTTGAAATCCATCTCCCCAGCCCACCATTTCTTAAATTAGATCATTTTGACAACGTTAGGTATAACCTGCAATCATACAGTATGTAGCCTACAGGAATTTCTTTCTGCCATCACAATTATCTGGAGAGTCATAAGAGATATCCTGTACTTCAATACTGTTACTTTGTGTTTGCTGAGTAATTTTCTGTGGCCAGGATGTATCACACTGAGTTTATCCATTCACCCATTGACGGCCATCAGTATTGTTTCCTGGCTATGGTTATCACAATTCAGCAGCTATGGACATTCACCTAATACAGATTTTTATGTGAATGTGAGTTTTCACTTCTCTGGGATAAATGCCCAAGAATGCAACTGCTGGATCTTGTTATACTTGTATGTTTTGTTTCAAAAGAAACTGCCAAGCTGTTTTCCAGAATGCTCTCCCATTTTACACTCCCACCAAAAACTACAAGGAGGGCTGGAGAGATGGCTTAGCGGTTAAGGCACTTGCCTCCAGTGCCTAAGGCCCCAAGTTCAATTCCCCAGGACCCACATAAGCCAGACCCACAAGGGGGTGGCCCTGGTGTATTCTCTCTCTCTCTCTCTCTCTCTCTCTCTCTCTCTCTCTGTGTGTGTGTGTGTGTGTGTATCTGCTTAATAAAGAAAAAAATCTTTAAAAAAAACTATAAGGGATCCAATTTCTAGACATTATCATCAGCATTTGGTGTTGTCACTTTTTAGTGAAAGACTAGCCATTCAGGTAGGTGTGTGGTGATGTCTCATTGTGGTTTTAATTTTCATTTCCCTAATGGTTACTGATGTTGAACATATTTTCATGGACTTATGTGACAACCATGTATCCTCTTCAGCAAGTGTCTATGTCTTTAGCCTGTTTTCTGGTTTGGCTGTTTGAATTTTTAATTGCTGAGTTTTCAAAATTCTCTATACATTCTAGATTCTAGTATTTTGTCAGACATATGGTTTGCAAATATTTCTCCTAGTATTTAACTGGGGTTTGTTTTTGTTTTTGTTTGTTTGTTTTGTTTTTTTGTTATTTGAGGTAGGGTCTCACTCTAGCCCAGGCTGACCTGTACTTCATTATATAGTCTCAGGGTGGCCTTGAACTCACGGCAATCCTCCTACCTCTGCCTCCTGAGTGCTGGGATTAAAGGCTTGCACCACCACACCAAGCTTAGTATTTCGATTTTTTTAAATTTAATTTATTTATTTGAAAGTGAGAAAGAGGCAGATACACAGAGCACGGGCATGCCAGGGCCTCCAGCCACTACAAATGAACTCCAGACACTTGCCCCACCTTGTGCATCTGGCTCTATGTGGATACTGGGGAATCAAACTCAGGTCCTTCTGCTTTGTAGGCAAACACCTTAATTGCTAAGCCATTTCTCCAGCCCGGTATTTAGTTTTTTAAAAGTCCTCTTGGGGCTAGGGAGATGGCTCAGTGGTTAAAGGCACTTGTTTGCAAAAAAAAAAAAAACACCCTCTTAAAAGGGTCTGGGGAGATGGATCAGCAGGTAAGAGCTTTTGCTGCACAAGCATGGGGATCCCAGCATCAACCTAAAAAGCCATGCATGGTTGCTCATAACTGTAACCCCAGTACTGAGGGGAGCAGAGACAGGAGGATCATTGGGGTTCTCTAGTCAGCCAGTCTAACCAAAAGTGGAACTCCAGGTTCGGTGAAATAGTGAAAAAGCAATAGAGGACACTTAACATCTTCCATACACATGTGTATGGGGCACACGTTTCTACACACATATGTGCATACACCACACACACACACACACACACACACACACACACACACACACACACAAACAACTTCTCTTAACAGGGCAAATGCTTTAACTTTGATTCAACTCAATTCTCCTTTTATAATTTTGAGTCAGAATCTCTTATTAGCTCAGGCTGACCTTAAACTTGAGGTCGTCCTCTTATCACCCAAAGTACAGAGATTAAGGTGTGTACCACCACTTCCACATATGGATGAGTTTTCAATGCCAGATATATAGTATAGCCTAAATGCCCAGCTGTAGATTTCAACTTGAAGTTCCCTTCTTTTCATATTTCTCAGAGGATTTTTTTTGCATTTATCATGAGTGTTGGATTTCATCAGATACTTTTCTGCAGTGATTGATATGACCATGTGATTTTTTTCTGTTTTAGTCTGCTAATATACTGTATTACATTGTATAGAATTATACAATTATATAAAATTAGTGTACAATTCTTGATATTCTCCAGTGAAACCCAATGGACCTGGAGATTTCTGTTTTGAGTTCTAAAATTATAAACTCAGTTTTATTAATGTCTATAGGATTGGTCAAAGCTATTCCTTATTAAGCAGATTTTGGGAGTTTATATTTTTCAAGAAGTTGGCTCATTTTATCAACTTTGGGAATGTGTACAGTTATTCACACTATTCTTGTCTTATCCCCTTGATATCTAGAGGGTCTGAAGTGATGTTCATTTTGTTCTAGATATTAGTCATTTGTATAAGTCTGGCTAGAAGTTTGTCAAGTTTACTGATCAAATTTATTTTTTCCAAATATAAAGGCAGTTGTTTCAGCACTATTATTGCCTGAGCTGTCCTTTCACTATGGGCGTATGAATGCCACTCTGATTATTTATTTAAGATATTTACCATGAATTGAATTGGAGGCTCTCTTTCACTCCTTTACTTGTCTACTTCTGCCTCAACAGCATGCTCCATTAATTACTATAGATGTGATACTCTGGATAGTAAATCATCATTCTTTTGTTCTCCAAAATGATTTTTGCTATTCTTTTTTAACATTTTATTTATTTACTTTGAGAGAGAGAGAGAGAGAGAGAGAGAGAGAGAGAGAGAGAGAAAGCATCAGAGCCTCCAGCTGCTACAAATGAACTCCAGATGTATGCACCACCTTGTGCATCTGGCTTTACGAGGGTACAGGGGAATTGAACTCAGGTCCTTCTGCTTTACAGATAAGTTCCTTGAGCACTGAGCCATCTCTCCAGCTTGATTTTTGTGATTCTTATACATATTCCCTTTAATTTGAGAATTTAAGAATCAGTTTTTCGGGTTCAATGAAAAATTCCTATGGAAAATTATATAGATTAATTCAAAGAGACTAGACTTTTTTTCTCCTTCACAAAGATCCCTGGGGCCTGCATGAAAGATGGTCCAGGATAAAGAACTTATATAACCCATGTCCCTGACTCACACTTACTCCCCACAGTTGTATTTGTGAGGGCCTGAACTCCCAAGGATAAATGTTTACTATAAACTGACTCTAGACTCTTAGTGTGTTGATCAGTGGCACTGTCAAGATAAGAGGCAAACACCTCCTTTTCCTGATCAGAAGAAACAAACAAAGAGTAGACAAGTAGCACATGATAATGTCAGGAGACCTGAGGCTGTGCTTTTCTACAGAGAGTCCAGGATGACTGAAAGTCATGATGGATGGGGGAGAGATGACAGAGATTCACATTGGTAGCAATGGGTTGTGCTTCTGAGGAACTACAAACAACCCATCTGGCAGCTTATACTCACTTATTGAGCCCACATCTATAGAGGAGGACAGATTGGGTTGGTAACTGGATCTCTTGGGTCTGGCACTCTGGATAGACCAAAGTGTGGTAGAACTGATGGCCTTTGGGTCCACTGCTGCATAACTCTCCCCAGTTCTATGGCATTTTGTCTCAGTGGTCACAGAGGCCTGAAAGCATTCCCTTATCTAACTTCGTCCTGTGGCTCTAGGTCCAGGCTGTCTGCCCAGCAACAAGTCCAAGTAGAAGTGCTGCTGGCAGCAGGTACTCACAAGTCAGTTGCACAGGTCTTGATACCTGGCTCAGGGTGGGCTTTTCCAATGACTCAACCAGTTCACTCTGGTGCTCCAGCAAACCTTAGGCCTACAAAGATAATCACTAGAATGAGGCAGCCCTCCAGCTTTCGCCCTGAGGGGGCAGTAGGGACTAGGTAGCATTTCATTAGTACATGCAGATGCTGTGCCCCCCCCCTCACCTATGTTTCATTCATCCCACAGGATGGGCACTGCCCTCGCACATCTGGGTACTCCTCCCACAAGATCATGGTCTCCAAACCAAGATGGGACTTGAGCTACCCACAGCACCCTATGGCTCTTACTATCTAACACATTATTAATATAAAAAGCAAAACTGAGGGTGGCAAACTCCCCAGAAGAGATGCAACATGCTATGTGGACTTTACCTGCCCCACTTTCTGTACCCTCTTTTTGTCTCAGTATTTGTCACAGAGAACTAAATCCTTCCTGACTCAAGTGCAGACCCCACCTATTCAAGTTCCAAGGCCTTTCCTCTCATCTGCTCTAGTGTTTGGTGCATCTTTCTAATTCACATCTCCTGTCATAAACATAAAACATCTCTATAGACTCAAGCCCAACACCTGCCCGACTTTCCTCTTAAATGCTATTTAACACCTTTCCTTTTCAAAAAATATGTTTTATTTATGAGAGGGGGCACGCTAGGACCTCCTGCCACTGCAAACAAACTCCAAACTCAAGTGCCACTTTGTGCATCTGGCTTTACCTGGGTACTGGGGAATAGAACCCCAGGCCTGCAGACTTTGTAAGCAAGTGCCTTTAAACACTTAGCTCAAACATTTTTTCTTCCATTTCTAAAACGCTAGGTGTTTATTACAGTGCTTTGCTTTCAAAGACCTCTGTGAAGTGGTCCATGGACCCTTTATGTGTGTTGGGGTATTGGGCACAACAGTGCATCTTCATGCTGCCAAAAGTGCACCTTGGACTTTGGAATTAGGCATGACTGGGTCGCGTAAACCCTCCCTACTCCTTAGCAGCTGGGTTATCGCCCTCAGGTGCCCCCACTATTAGGAAGTATAATGAAACAACTAAGCCTATCAGGTTCTTATGACCGGGGCCGGAAGCTCGCAGGGTGCTGGGGTTCAAAAGGGGGGAGGTCACAGCTGCCGCACCGCTGCTGTCCGCGCTCGGGGCCCCTGGCTGCTTGACGTGAGCAGAGCACATCTTGGTTCATCAGCAGGTGCGTGCAGAGGTGTCGAGGGCGCGGGGGCGGCCAGCGATGAGTCACCGTCCCTTCGCAGCTCTGGAACTGGCGGCTGCTAGGCCCCGCCGAGATCTGGCTCCTCCGGGCTGGGGTGGCGCTGAGCGCCAGAGGGCGCTGCAGTGCCGCTGAGAGGCCTCTGGCCAGGAGGACCCAGCCCCTGGCTAAGGCTGGGCGTGTGCGGAATTAACTTGACAGCCTCAGTGGTGGCATTGTTTTTTGTTGTTTTTCTTTCCTTTAAATATTTTATTTATTTATGATAGAGAGAGAGTAAATGAGTGCACCAGAGCCTCTGGCCACTGCAAATGAGCTCCAGATGTTTGCACTACCTTGTGCATCTTGCTTTGCATAGGTACTAGGTTTTAAAACATTTTTATTTATATATTTGAGAGAAAGAGAAAGAAAAAAAGACGAAGAGAATGAGTATTGGACTGCCAGGGCCTCCTGCCACTGCAAGCAAACTCCAGACTCATGTGCCACTTTGCACATCAGGCTTTAAGTGGGTAGTGGAAAATCCAACCCAGGCCATCAGGCTTTGCAAACAAACACCTTTAACCCGTGGACAATGTTATTTTTAACAGAGAAACGAAGTGTACTTCAAGATGATTAGTTGTCCCTTCTTGCTTGGTCAAAGCTATGGAGCCGGGTTGTGTGAAGCTGCCCTCCTCTTCCCAGAGAGGTTCCCCCAGTTACTTTTTTCAAAATGGATCTGCCCAGGGGACCCAGCCCAAGACCTTCTCTCCTCTGACCAATCAATCCACTGCTGTGATGGAGGCAACAAACATTTGAGCTGGCAGCAATACAGCGCAGGAGAAAACCCTCTACCTAGTGGGGACCAAGGTTTCAGCATTTACTTTGTCTTGAGATTGCTGAGTGACTTTAGTCTTCTGCGGTGCTGAGGATGGAACTCAGGGTTTTGTGCATATCCTAAGAAAGTGCCTCCACCACTGACCTGCATCCCTAGACCCAGGCTTCAGCTTGTCATTCATTCATTCATTCATTCAGAAAACATTCACAGTGTCCGAAAGATAGGTATATTACAGAGAGGGGAGGAAAACAAACACATGAACCATTATCTCTGCCAGAAAACAGCTTATGCCTCATGTAGAGCCATGCACTTGGGTGATCCATAAATATTTCCTAGTGAATTAATGCAATGGGTTCACTGACACACAATAGGGAAGAAATTATTTTGGTCACTTCTGGGTCCGTGGGTTACTTAGTGAGTTGCAGCGCGCATCAACTCGCCATTCACCCACGGGACTGGGTGAGCAGAGGCTTGGAATAGCCGTGAGCCGAACGAGAGATGCGACTCTCGGGAGACTGCGGCAGTGGGCAGATCTCAAAACTTTATTTTCACATCCAACTTTATATACAATCTAGGGATGGGTAGCATGGCCCTATCTCCTACACAAAGGGGGCTTAACCAACAGGAACACAGCCACGAAA
>PVHP010014282.1:0-39432 GCA_004024765.1 Zapus hudsonius | reverse complement strand
AAAAAAAAACATTTCATCTCCTAATACACAGGAAGGCAATGAAACCCACTACACCCTTTCCATATCTCTTTGTAGCTAGAGTTCAATCTGAGTAGTAAACCCAATGGAAAGAAAGTGAAATGAGTAAGAATTATTCACAGTAGTGCTGTTATTCAAAGTTCAGCTGTCAGCAATATTTAGTGTTCTTGATGACAGTGCAAATGACCCCATCCTAAGGTCCTTTTGACCTTATAGGCCCTTAACCAATTTCCTATTGCCTAACTTCTGTTAATTATTCCCTATTTTTTAATAAGACTCAAGAGATTTTGAGCTATTTCTTATCAGTATAATACATTCATTTTCAAGCTGTCCAGAATTAGAATCAAAATTTAAAACCAGAAACTATTACTTATAGAGAGCTACATCTAATATATTCTTCTCAAAAAATCATCCCACAAAAGTTGGGGCTAAATAAGAAATCAGGATATTCACTCCTCCACTTCATTTAAGGGTAAAATGTCTCATCTTTCCCCCAGACATTTCTAAATCTAAGAAATTAGAAAATAAATCTGTTTTTAGTTCACATTTACTTGCTTATGAGAATTAGTTTATTTTCATATATTTATTATTCCAAAGAAATTATTTTTCTGTACCATGATTATTCATATTTTCTACAGGGTGAGCATCCACATATTCCAAAATTCAAAATCTATATTGTTCCAAAATCCAACAGTAACATGATACAAATGGAAAATTCCATTCTGACTTCATGTGATGGGTCACAGCCACAACATAGGTTCACTATTGTATAAAATTTATTTTCAGGTGATGTATATAAGCCATGTCTGAAAAAAATAGGTTTTATGTTTAGACTAGGGCCCAAGATATATCATTTATATGCAAATATTACAATATCTGAAATCCAAAATATTTCTGGTTCAAAGTATTTAAGATAAGAGATATGAAACCTGTAGGCATTCCTGAAAGGAGAGCTTTGTATTTTATTACCAGCCTGTTTTGAAATCAAGCAGAGATACATAATTCACCTCTAGCCTAAGAAATGTGAGCAGAAATGATATGAGTTACCTTTAACATTGAGGCCTTTGCTTATTTACCAGGTCCCCTAAGGTGGCACAGTGAATTCTAAAGCAGCAAGAACAAGACTGACTTACTGCTGGAGGCTTCCCAATTATCAGCACTCAATTTGAGCTCTACATGAACATGAAATAAATTTCATTTATCATTTTGCAATGATCCATTTTACATTTTGCCATTTGTTTATTACACAGTTGGACTTATCCTACCTAGAAAATTTCTTCACCATTAAATAAATAAATTAAATACAGATTTAAATACATTAAATACAGATTTAAGCTGATGTAGCAGTTCTCTCCTTGCTGGGAAAAACATCCAACCACAAGCAGCTTGTGGGAGGAAAGGGTTTATTTCTTGCTTATAGTTTTCCAGGGGAAGTTTCAACATGGAAGCACAAGCAGCTTGGGTTTAGGTCTCCAGACAAAACAGAAAGGAAGTTGTCTGAGTGAGTCAGCACTGAATACAGGACTGATCGACAATGTCTGCTCCTCCTAGGAAGCTTAATCACAAACACCTGAGGCTATGGGGTACCTTTGACATTCAAACCACCATAGCTAAACATATGAAGCATAACATGAACACCAAAGGGGTTTGTTTTCTTCTTCAATATCTCTGCATAAACAGTATCTCAGAATTTAGGCAGATTTTATGTTCAATTTTCACATTCTATATTGATACATATTGTAAAGCCAACCTCAGTAATTGGCAGGGCATTTACTTCAAATGGTATCTTTATATCCATTTGGGCTTTCCTTTCATGGAGAAAGACTCGAGACAGCTAACACAGTCAGCATTCATTACCACATTCCCTCCTTAGAAATGTCTGTGGATGCAAGTCACTCGTGTTGATCTAGCAGAAAATTCAATCCATTCCTCTTTAACACAGAGAAAATTAAGCAGCATTTTTTTTCCATGCAAGAATTTTCCTCCATAGGAAAGCCGCATTCTGTGAGCAGTAGATGTTCTCGTGAGGGGATGTGCTTTGTCCTTCACAGGGTGTATAATTACAAGTGGAGCAGAGAAGAAACCCAGTATGAAGTCACATCATGTTTCAGACACTTCCTGAGCCTTTAGCAGGATACAGGACCTACATGTAATATGAGGATCTTTTTATTTTAAATTGATATTTTTATTGTCCAAAATTAGATACATTGTATTAGTAAATATTACGTTGGTATCCCTGATTCCCTCCTCTCTGTCCCCCATCCACTGGGTATCCTCCTCAGTGGACATACTGGATCGTTCCATGGGGAGGTTATGGATAGCACAACAGGCAGCCAGGTTCCCCCCTACTTGTGTGTTGTTGCTGAGGGGGGCAATGTCTCTGGATATTCTCCCCCTCCATGACTCTTACACTCTTTCCATTCCCTCTTCCACTCAGTTCCCTGAGTCATGGTGGGTGAAATTTAAGCCTGCTTTATTGTTGAGATCTTAAGGGCCTCTGTACTTCTGCTTTAGGTCATGTTGGAAATTGTTGGTGTCTGTCACACTGACTTATCCTGGGTTGACTGATTAGCTGTGCTGATGGATCTCTTGTTATTCTGTCACTCTCTCAAGGGTTTCATTTGGGGCATACACAATAAGCCTGGGGTGGTTTGTCTCTTGCCAGGATGTCAGCCTTCCACCTGTAGCTTGTTGGAGTTGGAATGACCTCAGCTCTCTCACTGCCATCTGAAAAATACAAACAAACAGGATCTCCATCGGAGAGTGAGGTTAATATGGGTTAAATGTGACACACATTTCTAATTTGGTGAGATTCTTTTGGGACTAACCTCTCTGTAGTTCTCTAGTAATGGGAGATTCTCCTTGGGGGCCCAAATTTTCAGTTCCCATAGGATTTTGACCTGAGTCCCAATTCCAGTTAAGGGCTCCTTGACACTGAGTGAATTTCTTGGCCAATTTGAAAGCTGTTGACTACTCTCCCCAGGTTATGGCGCCTCTATTGTCCAAGTGATCACTTCTTGGCTCGCTGATCTCTCCCAGGAGGCAGTGTGTTCAACCTTCTCATGGCAATATACAGTCTGCATTGTATATCAGTGGTCTCTGCTTTCTCCAAATATTATTGACCAATTTCCCCTGGCCACTTATGTAGCACCTTCCAGCACTGCATATGATAACATCTGGGGGCAGTTTGCCATTCTGGATCTTGCAGGGTCTCTCGGTGTTACGCAATGACTTTCTGTAGTTTCTTCAGCAATAGGATCTTACCTTTGACCTGGGGTGGGTATTCAAGAGCTTTGACAGAATTCTGTCTTGTTTTAGGGACCTTGTGGGTATCTTTGATCAACAGCTCAGTGTGGGTAGGAACCAATGACTGGGCCAGGGAGTTCCAGGTCTGATCCATTTTTCATGGAATTATTCTTCCTCCCATTCCATCTTAGCAGGTGATACCCCCATCTTCCTCGAGAGCTTACTGTATGGAAATAAGGATTTTATGATTACGATTCATTATTGGTTCAGCTTATTGTATAAGTCACCCCACCCTTCCCCCCAATTCCTTCAACCCCTTTTACAGTCTTTCATTTCACCTGTCAGGTTTGCTTACAGTTTAAGCTTAACCTGGTTTGGAACTGCATATGAGGGAGAATAAGTGGTGTTTGAGTTTCTTTTTTTAAAAAACTTAAAATAACTTTTATTGGTAGCTTTCATAAGTATAGACAATAAACCATTGTAATTCCCCACCCTCATCCTCCCCCTCTCAAATCCACCCTCCAATGAAACCCTTCTTTTTTTGAGTTAGTCTCTCCTCTATTTTGATATCATCATGTTTCCCTTATTATGAAGGCCTTGTGCAGGTAGTGTCAGGTACTGTGAGGTCATGAATATCAAGGCCATTTTGTGTCTGGAAGATTTCATTGTAAGCACTCCTCCCCTTCCTTTGGCCCTTACATTCTTTCTACCAACTCTTCTGCAAAGGACCCTGAGCCTCAGGAGGTGTCAGAGATGTCTTGGTGCTGAACACACCACTATCACTTCTTCTCAGCACTTTGGTGAGTTTTGAATGACTCTGTGGTCACCACCATCTGAAAAGAGAAGCTTCTCTAACACAAAGTGGGAGTAGCATTAATGTAAGTGAATAACTATGAAGTGCTTAGAGGGCAGTTTGGTGAGCATAACATACACACTTAGCCAAACCACAGCAGGCATTACTCCCCTAGGACTCATGACCTCCCCAGCCATAGGCTTTTGACTAGGATTTCAGTACCAGGCATATATTTCCTCCTGGGGAGCTAGCCTCCAGTTCAATTAAGTTGTTAGTTCCCCCATAACAAACTTAACACTATTATACCAGTTGGCACACTTGGCCTGGCTGGCCAGTCTTAAGGCTTGCAGGGTCCACTGCTGCTCCACACTGCTGATGACTTCTCTCCCCCAAAATGCCGCAGACAGTGTGACGGTCAGACCTCTCTGCTGAGGCAGCCCCCCTCCCCTTAAGGGGGAGGTGTTTAGTTAGAGCTACAATCTAGGTGCTAAAACTGATTGGTCAAATATAAACCAATCAGCTGTCTCTCTGACTCACCTGTGGAGGACTTAAAACTAGCTTCCCTAGAGGAAGTGAGCTCTCTTCCCCCACGTGGCAATGGAGTAGAAAGACTGCTGACCCAGGCCTCAGTGAGGTAAGGCCTAGGGGGGCAGGCTCTAGACGTTTTGTCTCATGAATCTCTCTCTCTCTCATAAAGGGAGCTATTTGTTATCTTTTCTTGGGCTGCTTGTTTAGCTAAATAATATAAGTTCTATTAAAACTCTCTGACACAAATGCTATTCTCCCCACACTGGTAGCGGGAGAACTCTGTAACTTCCCACATGGTGACTGGGAAATTTCCCCATCCAACTCCCCTTTTCCTAATTTACTAAATTAGAATAAATGTGTAATTAAATTTTAATTCTGTCCCTGTGTACAATTCTTTGGCATTAGAGTACAAGAATTCAGATTAGGAGGAGGGGGAAGGGAGGATTCCAAAAACTCTCTCTCTCCGTGTTGCTTACAAATATTAATTATCAGCAACCCATATCAATAGCACAGCTCCTTCCAGCCTTCAGACAGCTAGTCAACAGGGAGGTTTCCAGCTTAGCGCCAGCTTCGTTTCTGTGACCTGCTTTGCTGTAAACGCTTCCTTGAATCTTCCTGTCTGGATTCTTCTTTTCCTTCTTTCTTCATTCTAGCTGCATAGTGGTTCTGGAGGTAGTGTTTTTAGCTTTGTTTTTGTTTTTGTTTTTTGTTTTTTGAGGAGGAGGAGGAGGAAGAAGAGGAAGAGGAGGAGGAGGAGCTTACTCTAGTAAGGCCTGTGTGGAGAGCCATGTTGAAGAAAGGATCCTGCTTGTCTCCTGGAGACTATTTGACCATGGAACCAGTATGTGAACCCAGGCCTGCAGCCTTCCAGAAATGAATCTCCCTATGGTATGATATCTGAAGCCTGAGCAAGAAAACATACACTATCCTGCCCCTGCTTCTGTTTTAATAGGATCATAATCAAAAGCAGTCCTGCTGCCTCCTATGGGCAAGTTGTGCTCTGGCTTCATTGCGCCACCCTGTGGTAGAATACATCATGTACTATTCTGGGTTTTTTTCCCCCTGTTACCTATAAAATTGCTGCTTCCTTGGAGAACAGACTTAACCATAACCATCTTTGCATGTTTAGTACTTAGCTCTATGCCTATAAACACTAAAGACTCAAAGGTTGAAAATAATTTTTTGGGCACTCAAGATATCGATAGCACTGATGTCATGAGAATGCTGAACACACTGCAATGCTTGGGAGAGATCAAGGAGTCAAGAAGTGATCACTTGTGCAATAGCAGCACCAAAACCTTGAGGGGTAATCAACTGCTTTCAAATTGGCCAAGAAATCCACTCAGTGACAATGAACCATTAACTGGAATTGAGATCCAGGGCATAATCCCATGGGGACCAAAAATGGGCTCCAAGGGGAAATTCCCACTACCAGAGAACTACAGAGAGGCTAAACCCAATAGACAAATTAGCTATTTGTGTCTCATTTAACCTATACTGATCTCACTCTCTGGTGAGATCAGTATAGGTTAAAAATACAAAGATCTGAAGGCAGCGAGACAGAGGTCAATCCAACTTTACCAACAAATCACAGGATGATGGCTGACATCCCTGCAAGAGATGAACCACCTGGGGCCTATCATGTAGGCCCCAAATGGAAACTTTGAGAAACTGTCATGATAAACATGAGACATATCACCACAGCAAGTCAGATAACCCAGGATAGGTCAAAGAGACAGACACCAATGATACCCAACACAACCCAAAGCCCAAAGACACTTAAGATCTCAACAATAAGACTTAAAATTTACCCACTATGTCTCATGGAACTGAATGGAAGAGGGGGTGGAAAGATTGTAAGAGCCATGGTGGGGGAGAATATCCAGAGACATTTCCCCCTTCAGCAACAACACACAAAGAGGGGGGAGAACTTGGCTACGCCCTGTGCTACTTATAACCCCTTACCCCATGGACTGATCCAATAGGCCATGAGGAGAGGCCCCAGTGGGGTGGGGACAGGTAGGAGTGTCATGGGCTACCATCACAAGATTTGCTCATACAATGTATGTAATTATGGATAATAAAGACAAAAAGAAAACTATTATCTTATTGGTGCTATTAGTAAATTCACTGCAATAAAAGTATAGAATATACAAAATAAATGTGGATTGCTAAAAAAAGATACATATAGCAAATGAGAAAATTCATGATTATTTATTTATACTAAATGTTTCCATGTGGGCAATGTATATACCCAAGAAAGTCATTGATAAGACGAAACTAGAGAAACATCTTGCAACATTTCTCCTAGGACTCACAAAGGATCGTGCAGCTTATATGGACAGCATAGACATTTGACAAAAGAATATGGAACAAAAGTCCACAGAAGGAAATGTATAAGTGATCATAAGGACAGGATAAGAATGAAGAATGTATGCCATCTTGAAAGTTGCCTAGAATAGTTAAAAGATCTTTACAGGGGCTGGGGATTGACTTAGCAGGTAAGAGCGCTTACTGTGCAAGCATAAGGGCCTGAGTTTGATCCCCAGAACCCACATAAAAAGTTGGGAATGGGTATGTATGCCTGTAACCCCAGGGCTGGGAAAGGGGAGTGTAGACAGGAGGATTGCTGTGGCATACTGTTCAGCCAGTCTAACTAAAAAACAGGAAGCTCTAGGTTCTGTGATGGTTAGTCAGTCTAACCAAAAGAAGGGAGCTCTTAAGTTTAGTGAGTGATTCTCAAAGCAATTGAGGAAGGACAGCCAACATCTTCCTCTGGGCTACACAGGTGTGTGCTCAGAGGATGTGCAGAGAGAGACAGAGAGAGAGAAAGACAGAGAGAGAGAAAGAAAGAGAGAGATATCTTTACAAATTCAAATTACCACACAAACCAAAAAAAGCTCTTTTTAAAATGCGTAAGTTCTCAGCAAAGATCAGTGTGAGGCGATGCCAGACTCCTCCCAAACTGTTCTAAAATAGACAAAGACTGATAGATAGGTGAGGACATATCTGAAGATCACACAAAGTGCCCAGTTATGAGAGTAATAATTTTGAAGAGGTAGCTAATGTCTGATAACATTCTTCAAAAGTCACTTATAGCCGGGCGTGGTGGTGCATGCCTTTAATTCCAGCACTTGAAAGGCAGAGGTAGGAGGATTGCTGAGAGATCAAGGCCAGCCTGAGACTACATAGTGAATTCCAGGTCAGCCTGGGCTAGAGTGAGACCCTACCTTGGAAAACAAAAACATCACCAACAACAAAGTCACTTATTTTGATGAATGGCTTCTCAAGTCTCAGAGTCACTTCCCCTCCCATAGGACCTCCCTTCAGTTCTACAGTGAGCATCCTGGCCTCCTGAGCTCCCTGTTCAGAAGGGAACTCAGATCTTCATATTAGCCCTCACTTTGTATCTGAAGACTCTGAAGTCTTCAAACTCAACAGACTGAGACAGAGGGGCTTAACTGCCAGTTTTCTTTAACCCTCGCTGTGCCACTCTGCCTTCATACCCTGGCAGGCAGCACACCAGTACGGTTCTGGCCTTGTAAAAGGTGATGGCTCATGATGCCCTAGAAAGAGTCATATATGGAATCCCAGTACTGTCCTGCTGATAGAGCATAGTCAATGAATATACAAAGCAAAGCTCTCAAGTTCAAGTCCTAGATGTAATCAGTAAAGTTTGCAAAGACTAGCATTTGGAATTTGGGTCATCTAGTTCTCTGGCTGTTTTCATGGGGACATGTATTTTGATTCAGAGTAATGTGGCTACTCTATAGGGTCACCTTGTTCATAGCTAATGTCACAAACGCATTCCCCTAAGACCTTTCCTTTCTTCTCGTCTACTTCTCCCTTCCAAGACCTTTAAGACCTTTGCAATTCTTTTTCAGGGTTGTGTCCTTCAGTTCATCTGGACCCACTCTAGATGTACGTTGAAGGTAGTAGAAAGGCAAAAACCTCAAACAATTCTATAGTAATTAGTGTCCTCTTCATAATAGCTCCTTGGTTAATGATTAAAGTACCTGTCCCTCTTCTGCTTGCGCATTGCGTGACTGAAGGATTATCATGTCTTCAGTGTGGCAGTGAGGGAAGCAAACAAGAATACCCTGACCTCCTCACCCAACAGGAAGTTATGCACAACTATAATATTCAAACCCTAAAGCAAAAGGCAGGAAAATGAAAGGCCTTGGACACAGGAGTGATCTGCCTTCACAGGGCAGTTACACAATAGCACAGACCAAACAATCAAGACTGTCCATATATTTGAGGCTTAGAGGACTCTGCTCCCATCTAAGCCCTATTTGCATGTCTGTCAAACCTTCTTCTGCTTGGGTTTGAATTTGTCCTGAAAACTGAGAGTGCATAATAAACTCAGCCCATAGGATTAGAACCATAAATGGTAAATGCATAACTTTGTAGTCATTCATATTAATTCAATTAACATATGAAGGAACGAGAAAAGACTTTCTGAGGAAAAAGCAGCATCAATTATCCCCAGAGAAGTGAAGCAGGATGAAGATGAAGGAACCATAGACAGGCTGATTGTTTCTGATTCTCCACTGTGGCCTGAGCTATCAATTATGCAAGAGGGGTATGGGAATCGTAAAAAAGCCTATAGTAGTGCTCTGAATAAAGCCACAGATTTGAAATATCTTACCTCCAAAGGAACTAGCGGGCTTGGAAAGGTGGCTCGGCAGTTAAGCTGTTTGCTCACAAAGGTTAACAACCTGGGTTCAATTCCCCAATGCCCACATAAAGACAGATGACCAAAATGGCCCCATGCATCTAGAGTTCCTTTGAAGTGACAGGAGGCCCTGGTGTGCTTCTCTCTCTCTCTCTCTCTCTCTCTGCTTGCAATTAAATGAACTGGTAAGAACTATCAACCCATGTGCCAAGACTCACAACCGGAAATTAATTTAGACACAAAAATATTAATGTGCGAAGTATCCAGATATACTAGTGTCAGGGCCTATGGTGAACAGGAGAATGTGTGCTGTAAATTTAGTTTATTAATTTCATAATTTTTAAAAGCTCCTATTTTTATTCTGGTGGTCAAACATACTAAAATGAGTCATTTTTCAGCCCATTCATTAGTGGTGTGTGGCCTCTGAAAATTAGACTAACTACCTGTATAACTACAAGCACTGAGATTTCTTTTGTAAATCTTCATTCTCATTTCAAGAGCAAGACATACATTTCATACAGAATTTTACATGTATATGTATATGTATTTCTCAAAGGGGAACATGAGCCTGAAGTCCTGCTCATCAGAATAGCACACCATGGGAAGTCTCACTTTCCCTAGCGTTGACCTAGGTGAATCCCTCTTCTTTTACCAGCTCACAGGCCTGAAACCCATCTTCCTCACATCCCATCATATCCTCATTCCACAGAGATTTATGTAAAGCACTATCTGACTCAAATATATTATGTGATTCTCAAATAAAGATTCAAATACAGACTTAAAGCATAATATATCTTAAACCTTCCATAGCCACCAAATTCCAAGGATTTTTCTAAGAAGTATGTGCTCTTTTGCTTTTTCCCACACATAACATTTCTGACATCAATTTATGCCTTAAAGTTTCTCCAGTAGCCAGACGAAAGTTGTGGTTGCCACTGCCTATGGACAGACATTAAGAATTCACAGGTGGGGCTGAAGAGATGGCTCAGCAGTTAAGGCACTTGCCTCCAGTGCCTAAGGCCCCAGGGTTCAATTCCCTAGTACCCACATATGCCAGACCCACAAGGTGGTGGCCCTGGTGCTCATTCTCTCTCTCTCTCTCTCTCTCTCTCTCTCTCTCTCTCTCTCTCTCTCTCTGCTTGAAAATGAATAATATATATATAAAAGAATTCACAGGTGGATGACTCAGGAACTGAGCGGAAGAGGGGGTGGAAAGAATATAAGAGCCATGGTGGCAGAGAATATCCAGAAACATGGCCCCCCTCAGTAACAACATCAAAGGGGGAAGGAAAAAAAAGGGAAAAAAACTGGCTACCTCTGGTGCAGTTCATAACCCCTAACCTATGGACAGATCTAGTATGCACACAGAGGAAGTACCCCAATGGGTAGGGGACAGAGAGGAGGGAAACGGGGACATCTTCATAAGATTTGCTCATACAATGTATATACTTATTCATAATAAAAATATTTTTAAAAATGAATTCACAGGTGGACATTCAGTTTTCTCAGCACCACTTGTTGAATACGCCCCATTTTTTCCATTAGATGTTATGACCTCGTTTGTCAAAGATTAGGTGGCCAAAGCACTGTAGATTTATTTCTAGATCCTCTATTCCAATTCATCGGTTCTATGTCTGTTTTGGTGCCACCCACATGCCCCCACATTCACATACACAGGCATGCACACCACACACAAACACAAATGTCACATAAGTAAAAAAGAAATGCCCCAAGACAGTGCTCCTTAGGGAACCCAAGAGAGAATTGTATGGAAAAAGAGTCTTCTATGTATCTTAAATCAAAATATTACAAGTGAAGGTGTTTGAGACATTCTTGAGTCAGTTTATTTTGCTTGGTAAATTAGTTATTTTTCTGTGCTGGAGATTGAAGCTAGGGCCTCACACATGCTGGGCATGCACTCTACCACTGAAGTGTATCCCTGGCTCTTATTTATTTAAAGACAAGTTTTCGCTAAATTGCTAGGCTAGCCTTGAACTCGCTCTGTAACCAAGGCAACCCTTGAACTTGTGATCCTCCTGCCTTAGCCTCCCAAATAGCTGAGATTGCAGTCTTGCCCTGTGAGGCTTGACTTATTTAACTTTTCCTTTCTTTTCTATTTATATATAAGAATTATATATGATGTTGAATTACAAAAGTTCCTTAATAAAGTAATTTTTTAGTGTCCCAGTTCAATGACTAGGTTCTTTCTAGTCTAGTATTGCATAAAATTACTTTCTATCTTACATTAGTTAGTGATTTTAAAATTTAATTGAAATGCTGTTCCTATCCAATCTCCAGTTAATTGCTCATTTATTCCTGTATACCCACTTTATATCAAGTCAACTCTCACCACTCCAGGACCCTGGATTGGAGCTACCTGCTTTTCTGCTTTTTTTTTCTTTTTAAAAATATTTTTATTTATTTGAGAGGAGGGAGAGAGAGATACACCAGGGCCTCTTGCCACTGCAGATGAACTACAGATGCAAGCGCCACTTTGTTATCTGGTTTACATGGGTACTAGGAAATTAAACACAGGCCAGTAGGTTTTGCAAGAAAGGGCCCCAAGCCACCAAAAGCCATCTCTTCAGTCCTGTATTGTTTAATGACTATACCAAACCTTTAAGTACAAATACTTTTATTTGAAGCTCCTATAAATAAATTCATCAAATGTGAGCAGTTCACAGGACAAAGGAAATTCCTTACTTCTACCTTTCAAAGGAAGGGGTCTTCACTAGAGAGAAGGTCTTGTTCCAGGCTGGGGTTACTAATATTACGGGCTAGGAGAAGAAATAGGATAGGTTGTAAAGTCATAAATCAGTCTTGTCTGGTCCCTGCCCAGGCTGGCAGCCTTCTTTCTGGATTTATCTGAAATGAGAGGAAACTCAAAGGATAAAGGACATGGCTACTTGTTTCCTTAGGATTAGCATCTGTCCATTTTTTTGGTTAAATTTTGTTATCAACTTAATCTGTTAGCTACCTATAGTAATCTTGGAGTGTTGTGTAGCAGATTTTCTCTGAATTGAAGAGAGAAAGGAGGCTCAGGGGATTCAGGAAGTCGTGTTAGTTAGAAACAAACATCCCTTCTTGAGAGGGCAGTCCAGGAAGGAAACCTTAGAGACTCAGAGAGTAAACAAGCCTGGGCAAGGGGTGCAAGTCCTGCCCCCCACCCCACGGCTATATTAAGGGGAAGGAAATCTCCCCCCCGCCCTCTCGCTCTCTCTCTGGACTGTGAATGGGGCAGCCTCTTTCTACATTATGGAGTTTCCCCTGGATCTGTAATTTCAATAAATCTCTTCCTCCCATAACTGTGCCTGGTTTGGAGATTTTCTGCTTGTTTGTTCCTTCCAGTTTGTCTATTGGTGTTTTGTCATCATCAGTTAATCTCCACCTACTGAAACCCTATGTGTTTGTTCTTCAAGAATTCAGCTTAAATTCAGTTTACTCCACGAAACTTTTCCCATCTCCCTCACCTCCTATAGTCCCCAGGCTCTGTCACTCCACACTTGGAGTACAGTAAACTCTTCAAAATCCTCTCCTTGCTTGGGTACAGATGGTTGGCATCTGAGCACATACTGTTGAAGGTAATCACCACAATAACCTTTGGAGGTAGGAACTAATATCCATTCTTCAGGTCTGTTGATTCAAAGTTTAGAAAGAATAGCTGACTTACACACTTTCATTTAGAAGGCTGTGAATGTGGTCTTTTGGCTCAAATTCTCTTCTGTCATTGAATACAAGCTTCCTGTCTCCAGGACCTCCTTTTCTCCAACCACCTACTAAACGCACTGAATTGAAATTAAATAAATATGAAATGTGAAATATCATTCAAAGATAAATTTTCTTGAAAGTGAAGTATCAAATTTATGACAAAACAATCTGAAGTATTGTAAGTTATGGTTTTCATTGTGAAACTGATATTCTTTGGTAAATCTCGTTTGCTTAAGAAAAATTACAATTATGGCTCATCGTGTGAAAAAAAGTAGAACCTTAGCTTCAGAAATATTGTGGTTACTCTTATTCCTCCTTTTATTTTTTGAATAATAATGCAGAACTACTAAAAATGCCAAAAAGGAACAAGTCCATGTGCAAAGTTATTAAAATATAAGAAGAAAAATTCTCATTAATGCTAGTGAAGAAAGCCAGTGATGGAAAGATATAAAAGACATAAAAAGTATTTCCTTATAAAAACAAATGTCCTTTTCCCAAATATAAAGAGAAGAGCAGCCCCGATACTCTTGAAATCAGAATCACAGTTTAGGTGTTCTCTAATTTTGTGGCCATAGGCAAGTTATTTAACCTTACTGAATATCAATAGCCTTGGACATAAAAATGATGTATAATCATAGTATTGTTTTAGGGCCAAATTATAATGATGCATAAATTCAAGGTATTATCAGCATACTGGATAATAGACTATTTAGATACATCCAAGAAGAGGGATGTAAGATAACTAGATTACTATTTAAAAGAAACAAACAAAATGAACACTCACTGCTGTACAGAGAATAGATGAGAAAGATTCAAACGTTGGGTAATCAGAAAAATGACTGCCTGTTTCTAATAAGAGGATATGAGGTCCTGTACCAGAATTATAACAATGAATTCATTCCAAGTGTATTTAGTTGAAATGGTTTTGGAAGATAAAATCTGTATAGTCTGGAATTGGACTAACTGTGAAAGCATCTGCAATGAGGAATGAGGAAACAAGAACCTTCCCTATTTCTGTGGACTGAGCAGCTTGTTAGGTATCAGTACCATTACTGAGTTAGGGAACACTGAGGGGAAATGGAGCGGTGGACAGTTTGCATGGTGCAACTGGAAAAATGCAATTATAGAACAAAAGTCCACTTTTAGGGCTTGAGAGATGCCTTAGTGGTTAAGTGAGGTTTAATTTGATCCCTGTCATAATGGAGGGTTTATGGGGATTGATGCCTTGTAGGTATAGGTTATCATTCTCTTCCTGTAAGAGGGCTCTTGAGGCTGGTTGCTCCATTCTTCTGTGTGGAATATTTCCTCAAGTATTCTCTGCAGGTTTGGCTTTGCGTTCATATACTCATAGAGCTGGCTTTTGTCATGGAATGTTTTCCTTTCTCCACCTATTATGAGGTATACTTTGGCTGGGTACAGTAGCTTGGGCTGGAAGCCATAGTTTTTTTTTTTTTTTTTTTTTTTTTTTTTTTTTTTTTTTTTTTTTTTTTTTTTTTTTGGACTTTGAAGTTCTACATTCTAAGCTCTTCTGGCTTCCATGGTTTCCTTTGAAAATTCTGAGGTAACTCTTGATAGAAATGCCTTTGTATGTGATGAGTTGTTTCACTCTTCCTTCTTTTAGCACCCTCTCTTTGCTTTCAATGCTTAGAGTTTTAATCACGATGTGTCTTGGAGAGTTTCTTCTCTGGTTCTGTCTGTTTAGTGTTCTATGAGCTTCTTGTATACTGATGGGCTTTTCTTTCACAGGATTGGGAAATTTTTCTTCAATAACTTTGTTGAATATGTTCTCTATGCTTTTGGCCTGGATTTCTTACCCTTTTGGGATCCCCATGATCTAGATATTCAGTCACTTTAGGGTGTCCAACAGTTTCCTTATTTTTTGTTTGCATGATTTTTTGAACTTATCAAAGTTTTTAGAATCCTGATCAATTTTTTCTTGTCTTCCAGGTCTGAGATTCTTTCCTCCATATTATAAACTCTTGTAACTCTTATTGTCCATAATGAGTTACATTATTTAATGGGCAAACAATGAGTTGTTATCCTCAATTCCCCAATGCCCCTCTTCCCCATCCCCAATCAGCTGGATATCCTCCTCTGTGGGCCATCTGGATCAGTCCTTGGGGCAGGGGACCATGGATAGCCTAGTACTCAGCCCGGTTCTGCCAGCCCTAGTATGTTGTTACTGGGGGGGGGGGGCATGCTTCTGGATAGTCTCCCCCACCATGGCTCTCACAATCTTTCTGCCCCTTCTTCCGCTCATTTCCCTGAGTCGTGATGGGTATTAAGGCTGCTTTATTATTGAGAACTTAGGGGTCTTTGTACTTCTGATTTAGGTTGTGTCGAAAATCATTGGTGTCTGTCTCACTGGCTTGTCCTGTGTTCACTGAATGGCTGTAGCTGTGGGTCCCTTGTTCATCCCATCATTCTCTGTGGGGTTCCATATGGATCCTCCACTGGCATGTCTGGGGTGGCTCATCTCTTGCCAGGATCTCAGCTATCGGCCTGTGGTCCATTGGTAAGGTTGGATGGGCCACAGCTCTCTCCTGCTTTCTGAAAGATACAAACACAATCTCCATCAGAGAGTGAGATCAGTATAGGTTAACTGAGATACACATTTCTGAATTAGCTAGATTCTATTTTTATTAGCCTCTCCGTCAATCGCACGCTTAGTGCATCGCTCTTTGGGAGCCCAAGAGTCCGGCTCCCAATGCATATTGCCCTAAGTCCCCAGTTCCAGTTAAGGGCTCCCCCTCACTAAGTGGAATATGTGACCGAATTTAAAAACTGTTGATTTCCTCCCCCAGGCTTTGGCGCCTCCATTGCACAAGTAGTGTTCATTCCTTGGTTCACTGTTCTCTCCCAGTAGGAAGTGTGGTCAGTTTACTCATGTCAGCAGACTGTGTTTCATGCCAGCGGTCTCTGTTTGTTCCAGCTGTCATTGACTAGTTTCCCCTGGCAGATTATGCAGTGCCTTCCAGCACTACACTAACTACCATCTGGGGACTGGATACCATTCTGGACCTCGCAGGTCTCTCGATGCTGATCGATGGCTTTCTGTGGTTTCTTCAGCAACAGGATCTTTCTTGCCTCAGGCCTGGGGTGGGCATTCAAGAGCTTTGACAGAATGCTGTCTTGTTTTTGGAACATCATGGTCACTTTAGTCAACAGCTCAGTAAGGGAAGGAGCCAGTGACTGGGACCAGGAGTTGCCAGACTGGTCAATTTTTCAAAGGCTTAGATTCTCTCCCCTTCTATTCACGGCCCCTCTTGACAGACGATGCCCACTACTTGCTCAATAGGTTAAAATATGCTCTTGAGGATTTTATTATTTTGAACCCATTTTGGTTTAGCCTCATGCTTAAGTCATTCCCCTCCCCCATCCCCTACCCCTCATGCATAACCTCTCACTTCTTTCTATTGGTCTGCCTAGAGTTTGCGGTTAGCCTGGTTAAGGACCTCATATGAGGGAGAATATGCGGTTTTTGGCTTTCTGTTCTTTTCAGAGATCGCTTAGTAGGATCTGCTCCAAGTCAGACCATGTTTCCCTAAATTTCGATATGTCATTTTTCCTTTCAGCTGAATAGAATTCCATTGTGTAAATATACTAAAGTTTTGTTATCCATTCCTCCATGGAAGGGCATTTTGGTTGATTCCAATTCGTGGCTATTATGAATTGAGCTGCTATAAACATAGTTGCACTAATGTCTCTCTCCTGAGATGTGACATCTTGTGGGTAGATGCCTAGTAGAGGGATAGCTGGGTCCATTGGTAGCTCTATGCCCATTCTGTTGATGAGTCTCCACAGTGCTTTCCAAAGCAGTTGAACAAGCTTGCAATCCCACCAGCAGTGAATGAGGATTCCTTTTTCCTTGCATACTCACCAGCAATTATTGTTGTTGATTTTCTTTATTATTGCCATTCGGACTGGATTAAGATAAAATCTCATTGTGGTTTGGATTTGCATTTCCCTGATGCTTAAGGATGCTGAGCACTTTCCCATGTGAGTAAAGGCCATATGTGTTTCTTCCTCTGTGAATTCTCTGTTAAGATTAGTGCCCCATTTTGTGAGGGGGCAGTTTGAGTTTTTGTTACTAATTTTTTTGAGTTCTCTGTATGTTCTGGAAATTAGGCCTCTCTCTGTCTGAGCTAGCAAAAATCATCTCCCAGTTTGATGGGGGTCTATTGACTCTGAGGACGGTGTTTTTGTCTGTACAGAAGCTTCTGAGCCTAATCAGGTCCCATTGGTTAAGTGAATGTTTCACTTTCTGGGCTACTAGGGACTTGTTCAGGAAGTTATTCCCTACTATTTCCTGTAGGGTTCCTCCTATTTTTTTTCTTCCAGGGTGTTTAGGGTTACATGGTTAATATTGAGGTCTCTGATGCATTTGGAGTTGATTTTAGTGCATAGTGAAAGGAGTGGATCTATTTTCATTTTTTTACACGTGTTTATCCAATTTGTCAGCACCATTTGTTGAAGATGCTATCTTTAGCCCAGCATACATTGTTGGCATCCTTGTCAAAGACCAAGTAGCTGAAGTTACTTGCATGAAAGGCTGGGTCTTCAATTCTATTCCACTCATCAGTCTGTCTGTTTTTCTGCCAATACCATGCTGTTTTAGTTACTATGGCTTTGTAGTATGTTTTAAAGTCAGGTATGGTGATACCTCCTGTGTAAGTTTTTTTGCTCAGAATAGTTTTAGCTATTTGAGGCCTTTTGCCCTTCCAAATAAATTTTGAGGTTATTTTTTCTATGTCTGTAAAGAAGGAGGTTGGATTTTTATTGGAATGGTGTTGAATCTGTAGATTACTTTTTTTTACTATATTTTTTACTATACTTACTATATTGATTCTCCCCATCCATGAGCATGGAATGTCTTTCCATCTTATCATATCCTCCTCTGTTTCCTTCTTGAGTGTTTCAATATTTTCCCTATATAAGTCTTTCACTACCTTGGTTAGTGATATTCCATGGTATTTTATTTTCTTTGAGGTTATAGAGAATGGGACAGTTTATCTGATGTCTTTTTATGAATGTTTGTCTTCTATATATAGAAAGGCTAGTGATTTTTGCATGTTAATTTTGTATCTTGCCACTCTGCTGAAGGCATTGATCACCTTCAGGAGTTTACTGATACTGTTCTTTGGGTCTGATATATATAGGATCATGTCATCTGCAAAGAGGGATAGTTTGATTTCGTCCTTTCTGATTTGTACCCCTTTTATGCTATTCTCCTGTCTAATTGCTTGGGCTAGAACTTCAAGCACTATGTTAAAGAGCAGTGGTGAGAGTAGACACCCCTGTCTTGTTCCTGAATTAAGCAGGAACTCCTTGAGTGGTTCCCTCATTGATGATGATTTGTGCTTTAGGAGATCTGTATATTTGGAATTGGAGCCCAGTTGGAGCTGTGTTGTTGGGGCAGGCTTATGGGTGTTATAGCCAACTTTACCTTGCCACTGTTTGGCATACTCCCCTACTGCTGTGGTCCACCTGATGTTGGCCAAGAGGGGATGTTCAGCCTCTGTTCTGGCCATGTTTTCCCCTGCCATGATACAGTTTCCCCTAGAGTCTGTAAGCCAAAATAAACCCTTTTCTCCCACAAGCTCCCTTTGGTTGGGTGCTTTCTCCCAACAACAAGAAGATAAAATAACAACTATGAATAAGCACAGGTTTAAAATTTTAAATCATTTGATGTATATTTCCAGCATATAACTCAGTAAATCTAATTCAGTGAGCATTAATTAAAATTCAATCACCTTTTCCATAATTAAAAGGATAATACTTTTATACATGAACGAAGTTATTGAATGCTCATCATGAGCTACAAAGAAATGTGTAGCTCAGAACTATTCAGCAGCACTAAAGATCACTTTGTCAACATACTGAAGATTAAAGTAGACTTTTATGGTCCATGAGCAAGGCTGATGAGGACAGATGATGAGGACATTTCAGAGAATCAGTCCTGCATGGATGTGCAAATGGATTGGGTTTGAATAGTCTTTGGACAGATTTGAAGATATTTACTAATAAGTGGTTGGGATTTTATTTTTCTGGCATTAAAAACAACCAGCCAGAAGCAGCCGGTGTTAGATTGGACTGAACTATCCTGGATGTGGGGAAATGTACTGAATTTCCAGACAGTGGAGATATATGTGAAGGTGACAGGGTTATATGGGGTTGGGAGAGGAATCACATTAGCCCAAGTGAATTAATGTATGCTCTAATTATGGTGGTACAATGAAGAGAAAGGACAACTGAGGACTAGGTTTTAAGCAAAAGTGACAGATTAATTTAAGGGCTTTTTTGTTTTATGAGTAATGTTATATTTTTTAGATGGTTTGTCCTTTAAGAATTCATGTTAGATACTTGATTTCCAGTGTGATGATATTGAGATGGGATCTAGTGGAATACCATTTGGTCTTGGATGTAAACACTTGGAAGGGTTTGTGACAGCCTAGATCCATTCTGGATTTCTGTCTTGAGATGTGATCTCTTCCTCCCACACATATACTACTACTATTGTGCTGTCATTGC
Organism: Zapus hudsonius; assembly: GCA_004024765.1. Taxonomy (NCBI): domain Eukaryota; kingdom Metazoa; phylum Chordata; class Mammalia; order Rodentia; family Dipodidae; genus Zapus; species Zapus hudsonius. The sequence continues at coordinate 19,930 of PVHP010014282.1, read as the reverse complement.
CATAAGGTCCTCCTCCGAGCTGGAGTCATGTCCTGAACCCCCAGAACTGTGAATTAAATAAACCTCTTATAAAGTTAACATGCCTCAGGAATTTCATTACACTTATGAAAACATACACACACATACAAGTAAAGATTTTTTAAAAATCACCTGACTTGAGCAGCTTATGGGAGGAAAGAATTTATTTCAGGCTCACAGTTTCAAAGGGAAGTTTCATCTTGGTAGAGGAAGCTGTCTCACTTCATCACACATCCACAGCAGAGAGAAAACTGCAGGGTAGCTCTGAACATCCAGTGGGCTAAATTCATCAACCTCAAGGTCTGTCCTAGAAATGCACCTCCTTCAGCAAAGCCCCACCTCCTAAAGGCTCCACCACTTTGGGACTAAGTAAGAGATTAGTTATTGAGGCTATTGGGGGGGGGGATATTTTATATTCAAACCACTACAGTCCTCTTTCCAAATTTTCAAAAAGAATTTGAGACAAAAATCCCATTCAAATATAAGTGAAGAATGGGAGATAGAAATTGGTGAAGCAGCTTAGGGTAACAAGACCCCAAGGTCCTTGGTTCATTGTGGGAAGTGTCCTTGAGACTGGGTGTGGAATCTGGTTCCCCTCCCCCCTTATCTCTTTCCTGGGAAATTGCACCTTCTGAGAATGATTCTGAGAGAATTACCCCTTCTGAAAAGATTATATCCTTTCTGTGAAAACTCAGATTCCTGGGGTGATTGCTCCTTTCCCAGGAACCTGGTGAACCCAGTTTTCCTTCCCTAATGGAATTTCCCCTTTCCATAAGAACTCCAAAGTCACCAGGTGGCTTTTCATCCTCTCTCTTCAGACCCTCCCCTGCTTCGACACAAGTCTTTCTCTTCTCTTAAGCTTTATAATAAAACCTTCCTAAATTTCATTATACTATGGTCTGTAAAATTCATTCATTGAATTCATAAGACTGGAACTCATTGGCCACTAATTCAGTGGAAGCTATGTCTGGCACTCCAGTTCCTGAGTTATTGCCCACTGGAGGACTGAGAAAGGCTCTGATGCTCTTAATTCCCATATCATATCAACTATATGTGTGGTATTCTGGACCACACCTACAACCTTTCCTTTATGAACATTGTCCTGGATTGAGGCTCTTTCCAAACTTAGAGCAAGGTCACTACAAATGCTAAGGATCTATCTCTTGCAGTTCTTATCCACAAAGCTCACTGTCGGCTTGTATGTTTACTGCCCAAAGACTCATGAACTCCTATGAATAGAATGATGGAAGGCCCATCTTCCCCTGGCATGCTTAGCTTCATCACACACTCACACACTCCACAGACCTTATAACAATGATGGTAAGAATAATTATAGCAATCAGAGACTCTACCAAAGGCAAATGTTTTCTTTCATTAACAAGAACAATGTTTCAAGAAATGGGACCATTAACTATGCAAGATTATTTTTTAAATATTTTATTTATTCATTTTCAAGCAGAGAGATACAGAGAGAGAGAGAGCGCACCAGGGCCACCACCTTGTAGGTCTGGTTTATGTGGGTCCTGGGGAATTGAACCTGGGGCCTTAGGCACTGGAGGCAAGTGCCTTAACCGCTGAGCCATCTCACCAGCCCTGTGCAAGATTCCTTAACTGCAGCTAATTGCCTATCTTATGTAAAACATATCCCATCTTTGAAATCCCTGATATAAAGTGGAAGTTAGTTTAGGATAACCAGTTTCAAAGTAAATATTATTACATCATAATTCATTGTACCAACTGAGCTCAAAATTTTCCTGGTCAGGACTTCCAATCACTTCAAGTTGTTTGAAAAAGACAAAAGAACTGTTGCTATTTTGATAACCCTGCTGACCAGTTCAAGCTAGGCTTCATGTGAATAGAAAAGTTCTAAAATATTATCTTATACATGGATAGGTCTGTTTTAAGGTTTAGAGAGACTATTAGATTAGGAGAAAATGAGTGGAGAAAATACAGAGAGCTCCTGTCCATGGGAAGGCGGAAGGGGGTAAAGTCTCCCATTTCTTAACACTTCCAATCAAGTAAAAGCATGGATGTGGGCAAAGGGAAAAGAAATCAAACTACAAGTTATGAGGAAAAGCTGGGCCTTATCACCTCCCTAAGAGCATAACTTATTTGGCTGATCTTCTAGAAAGTGCATCAAAATGCAACTGGTTAGATTCTGACTTTTTTCTGGACACAGTATGAATTGTAAAAGATGGAAAACACCGAGAGACAAAAAGTACAATTCATATAACATCATTTCATGCCAACTGAAAATAGAAAGTTCTATCCTAAATTGTTCCGGCAATTTCGCATACTCTACAGCATGTCTAGGTAAAAACAACTGGCTCATGCTCAGAATTTAAATCATGGCAGGACTTTTGAATGCTTATTTTATTTAAAAGGTCACAGCTTTAAATCTTGTTCAAAGAACCTACAGTAGGAAGTAATAACACCAGGAGATTAGGGAGGGAAATGGAATCAAAAGACTCCAAACTCTCCTCGAGAGAGCCCTGTGGGACCAATGAGACAGTTTCTGGTGAAATACACACAATGGTCCATGGAAGAATTGCAATGTGAAGATTAAATGCTAACACAACTGCTGTTGGTGAAGTGAGTCAAAGTGGAAAATTCTATATTCATAGATGTGTTGAATTTGTGACATTTATAATCTTGTAAAGTCACGTTTGTCCCTGGAATCTCTGGAAGATTCATTACATACTCTACAAAAGTTACTAGGGAATGTATTTATTTCAAGCTGTCATTTTCATGCACAGTATTCCATGATATGTACCAGACCAAGTCAAAACAGCCTTGCACAGTTTAGGAGATGGCTTACCATCTGCTAGTATTTTTCTATTCTCATCTTCCCTTGCTCTTCTCTACGCCTATTATATAAACCCTCCACACATTACGTAATGAGCTTTGAGTTTCCTGATCAAGCAGTGTTCTTTCTCGTGAAACTGGGTTCTCCGATGTGGTTCTTTGTGCTTGAAAATACCCTCCACACCACAGTCAGGGTTCCAGGACAATGCTGAAATTTCCAACACCCAATAGGCCTTGTAAAGGTTTCTTTTTGAACAATTCAGTCATGTGGACCTATCTCCCTCTACTGGACTGACCCAGGCGCTGCACATAGAGTTAGGTTTACAAAGTGAAATTCTAGAAAAGCTTGGATCCTCAACCAGCTGACACTGGGGGTGGTCCTGGTATCTGTGGAGAGTTCAGATGCACCTGATTGCAGCTGAGAGAGGCTGCCTTTAAAGTTTAAAAATGAAGCAATAAGGCATACACTATTCAAATGGTGTCATAGGTTTAAAGGACCAGGAGGGAAAGAAGAATCAAGGTTTGATTCATTAAGATGGAAATAAAAATGGTCTCAGAGGCTAAAGGCATAGTCAAAAGCATCCCTTTCAGCCACAGCCTATAATCATAACAGTAGTTATAGCTAATATCTTGGGGCTTTAAGACACAGCAAATATCTTGGATCTAATGGCCCATGTTAGACAGATTCAAGTCAGAATGCCCATTAGGGGGCTATAATTTTAATTCATAAACAGCAATTCAACAATTGTAGTGATTATTTCCCCTAAGAGCAGTTGCTTCCTTGGAGAATTTATCTCCTAGTGGTGATAAGGCCCCTCTTGACATATGTCTGGCTGGAATCCCAAAGAAAGGTTCCAAGGTGCTAATGTTTCCAAAATGGTGTCAAACATATACTGTTGTAATAACTAAGCTCCAAAATTTTCATTCCTTTTAATATTATTACATGAACATCTTTTATAGTCCAGAAATTTGGAAGCACTCTTAAAGTTAGGGCACACTGGCTAAGCCTTATATTAAGGTTTAAAAGAAATGTAAAGCTAGAGGAATTGAAGCATGGCAGGATGTACACCAAGCTGTGGCTTACCTCTGGTGCTCAGGCTCCATCTCAGCATTACGGTGTAAGCTGGATCTCAGTAACAGCAACTGCTCCTGCTACTCAAGTGTCTGTGCATCTCAAGGTGCTGGAAATTGTCCTTGGTACGCAGCTTCTTGGAACTCTATGTGGCATCCCTGAGGAAGGAAATGAAAGTTTTCCTTAACTTGGCTCTGCTTAATTGCAGTATTTCCTCTCGATGTTATAGGAACTTGGGGTGTCTTTCAGAGTGACAGCTCTTGGGTAGGCTGTAACTCAAGAGTTAGAGTGTCAGATGTTCATGGCCACACAAAACTTCCACTGAGTCTGTGGCTTCCGGGTTCTTATGAGTTGCAACAAATGAAATCCACAGACCATAGAAGGTGAAGTTTGGAAATATGTTATTATAATATAAAGCTTATAGAGATAGAGCTTACTAGAAAGTAAACAGACAGAACTCCTGTTTGGGGAGGGCTCATGGAAGTGAGAAAGCCCACCTGGAGATCCTGACTGGGGTCTTTTGGGGAGTGTACTGGGTAGGGCTATGTTGGTCAGCCCAGCCCCTACCTCAGGTGTTCAGGTGCTGAAAGGATTCCAGGAAAGTGAGTAATTATTAGAGTCTCATGGCTTCCTACCTACCCCTACCATCTCTCCCCTAACACCTGGCCGTGTTAACTCTAACTCTGGGACTCTGGGACTGCCTCCTGGTATGGTAATTGAGAAAGACAACTCCCTCATGCTCATACCTTTACACCTCCACAAGGTCCTTTCCTCACTGAGAAGTTGCACCTCCTACAAAAATGATGGACATAAAAGTCTTCCCAGGGTGCTGGAGAGATGGTTCATCAGTTAAGGCGCTTGCCTGCAAAGCCTAATGACTGGGGCTTAATTCCTCAGTACCTACATAAAGCCAGATGTGCAAAGTGGAGCATGCACTTAGAGTTAGTTTGCAGCAGCTGCTGGAGTCCCTGCCATATTCATTCTCTCTCTCTCTCTCTCTCTCTCTCTCTCTCTCTCTCTCTCTCTCTCTCTCTCTCTCTCTCTCTCCTCTGCTTATATATAAGTAAAGATTTTCTTAAACAAGTCATCCCAGACACCCCTCGCTCTCTCTTTCCGGCTCTCCTTCCAGAAGGATTTCCAGAAGATAATATCATTAATATTAACACAGAGAGAAAATATGCTACAGCTTAACAGCTGACTTCTATTCCTTTTCTCCATAAGCACTGTCAATATACATTCAAAGTGTCTTTTTCCCTCTTTTCCAGAAGGTGTGTGTTTTGTACTTCTGATGTTTTGTATCTCTGTACCTCTCCTTTTCATTCTGTCTAGGCCTCTTTTTGTCTCTCTATCTCTATCTCTATCTCTATCTCTCTCTTTCTCCTTTCCCTTCTACCCCTGTCTTTCCATTCTATCTCATTCCCTCCTGTTTCTTCTCTCTCCCCCTGTCTCTCTCTGTCTTCGCCTCTCATGAGCCTCTCTCCCTACATGCGTACCACTTTCTCTCTCTGGTTTAAGAGCCCTGTTTCTCCTCACCTCCCTCCCTGTCACCTGCTCTAAAGGTTCTGCATCTGGACCACCCTGTGCAGCAGCTGCTCTGCTGGGTCCAGTAATCCAAACCCCTGCTTCCTTTGCTAATCTGCTCCAGGTTGCTTTCACCAATGATACCAGTCACAGCAACAGCAGTAGCAGCTGCCTTCTCTCACTGTATCCCAAATGATACCCTTCCCTCTTTTCCCCACTTCCTTTCCCAATTACAGGCTCAAAGTCACTATAATAAATAAACTTCCTATCCTAAGAAAAGGTGTTGTGATTGCAAATTCCCCTATGGTATCATCTAGGAGTTCAGGTTCATGCCTTAAGGCAAACAGAAATTCGGAGATGCTGAGACTCTCTGAGATTTGGTTTATTGTAAGCAAACACTCTCATCAGGATGGAAAGGGTCCTAGCGCTGGGAATCTGTCTGAGCAGGCTCCAGGATGGGAGTTTCATAGGGTCACCCACTCTCCCTCTTCCCTCCCCTTATGCTGATGAAGGATCTGCTTCCTCATCTTCTCATTGTTCCTTTTGTTATACAGGAGCTTCTTTTTTTCCTCTAGCTGATACATAGGTCAGCTTCCATGACTTCCTCCATTTCCGCCTGAGTTTTTTCTCATTTCCTCAGGTGCATCAGGGGAGAGGGGAAGCCACAGCTGACTGAGAGCACTCCTCACACCCTGCTGTCTTGACTCCCTCTTCAAGCAACTCTGGCAGCAGGACACCCCTTCCTCCACCCCTCCAACTTCCAGGTTTAGAGACAAAGGACTCAGAAAGACATCTTTCTGAATGCAAAGGGAAGCTTTTTTATCTGTAGTATAAAAATGAGGTCAAAGCTGAGTGGTAGAGCATAAAATTTTAGAGTTGGAAGGAGTCCAACAGGCAGGAAAAATTAACAGAGGAAATTACTTCCAAGATCACAAAGAAGTCTGTGTCTATTCCTTACAAGGAAGGAGTCACACTCATGAGTAAAACCTTGGCAGATATTATATGTGGACACTTAGAATGTGTATTGATAGGAGAAAAGAAATAGAAATCAGCTGTTAATCTGAATCATGTTTTCCATGTGTGGTAATACTAATGATATTATCTACTCTTATGCATTGCCTCAGAGAGTATGCAAATACAAATGATTCACTCCCCACTCAAGAGCATGACCAGCTCTAGTAGGTGGTCCTCAGGCCAGAGCAAACCTCTAATCTACAACTTCTTGACTAGACTCTCCAACTAACCCATAAGCTCCCATATATGGCTAATATCTGTAGCAGGAACTAGGCACAGCGGGAGAACACCCGGGGCTTCACCGCTTCACTTCCCCAGAGTTCGTGTCTCAAAATGCTAAAGAATTGGACAATTTTGACAGCATTTTCTTTTTACACACGTTTATTCTAGATTAGAGTCAGTTAAGGAAATTGGGAATGGGATAGGAGGAGCAGCCCAACCACCACGTGGTCTGTGAGGTTCACAAATCATCATCAAAAGTGCACAGAATCACCAAAAAGTGAAAAAAGAAAGAAAGAAATAGCACACATGATAAAGAGAAAATTCTCCTTCCCCCTCTCTCTGATCCCTGTAAGGAGATCAGAGGAGGGGGATGGGGGATAAAACTCACCACCTGTCCAGCGCACCTCCCACCCAGCAGTCAGGACAGGAAAAAGAGGAAGAACATGTCCGAAGTTTGAATTAGGACTTTTAAAGGTTTTTGCTGGGGGGGGAAGTGGCAAGGCTCCAGCTTGGGAATATCTTTGATATGAGGTCACCGTCTGAGGCCACGCCCTATCTACCTGTGGAAGGGGTCTTCCTCCTAATCCTTCTCATACCAAAACCACCAAGAAAGCCTCAATGTAGACGGAGTCAGAATCTTCAGGAGAAGACCTTAGGAACCTACACTGTGAAAATCAGTATTTCAGATGATTCTTATGCAACCAAGGTATGGAACCATATTTAGAACTAGATTGTTGTGATGGTTTGAATGTGAATGTTTGTTCCCCATAGCCTGATATTTTTTTATTAAGCTTGAAATTTAAGCAACCTACTGAGGGTACAGCACTGAGGTGGATCTTAAGTCCAGTCCTAGAGTGTGTTCTGAGCAGTTTGAGCTCTGGCTGTCATGTTTGCTGGCTGCTGGTGCTTGCTTTGTTGGTTTTCTCTCTCTGCTGTTCATACATCTATGGAAGTGAGCCAGTTTCTTCCATCACTGATGGTGTTTCCCCTGGACTCTGGAAGCCTAAAATAAATCCTTTATCCTTATAAGGTCAGATGTTTTTTCCAGTAATGCAAAGATAACTACAACAATTATATGCCATAAAAGAAGCTTTTTATTACTCAAAGATTCATCAGAAAGAAAAAAAGAAAAATTGAAGGTGCTGAAATCCTTAATCCCTTCGAAAAGTGTGACGGTGGCAGGCAGTTTTAGGACTTCCGTGCAGTTCCTTTTGTTCCTTGAAATGTTGAGCTTAGATATGAGATTTCATGACTACTGCAGATAAAAAAACTTCAAGGGACTTTCCTTTGAAAAACTGAGGAAAGCATTCCTCAAAAAAGAATGAAACTTTAATTATCAAGCATTTAATGTTAAGGGACAAAGTTTGATTTCTATGATTATTAGATATGGAGAAAGAGAAAGGTTGCTCAGGGTTGGGTTTAGAATCAGCTCTTGGGTTGAGTCACTATTGGCTGTGTGGCCTTGGCTAAGTCAGCAAACATCTGAGATGTTTGGCCACCTTCTCTGCACAACCAAAGAACATCACTAGGAAGATTAAATGAGAAAAGATGAGTGAACATGTAACACAGAATAGGTACTCTTTGTGTATTTAGTTGGAATGTAAGCTGAGATTCCTCAGAAAGTTGAACTGGAAGTCAGGAAGCTGAGATTCCCTACACATATAGGCAAGAACCAAGCAAGAGCTTGGGCCTCGGGGATCCAGTCCTTCTGTTAAGAGAATCTGACCTTCCACATCAAAAAACCAACCAATGTGAGTGAAGAGTTTCCAGAAAGTTCCTGAATGATGCAGTGTCTGAAATTCTGTCATTTAAGCATGTAGAGACCGTTCTTTGAAATGGTTCTTTTGGAAAAGTGAGAAACCCTAATGATCTTATTTTATTCTAACATGAAGTGCCTATCCTTCTAGCCAGAGGAATCACAACAGCATGCGGCCAGAGGTGGGTAGTGTGGGACACTATCGGGAAGGAGCTCATCAAAGAAGGATGGGGAGGCAGGAAACTGAGGTGATAGGTACTGGAGTTCTACTGGATTCATGACATTTCCCATATTATAAACACATCCCATGGAGAGATGATCTCATGCAGCAAAATGAAGTTGGAGTGCCCATAAAAAGTAAGTTTTGTCACCCAAATAAACCTATTTATCACTCTCAGCAGGAGGTCCATCTCCATTAATGGGAAACCTATCTTATGGCAGCATCAGTATGAAGGAAACAAATGTTTCTCATTAAACTAAGGGGAAATAAATTTAGTTGAATGAAAATGTGGTATTCATGAGACTAGTCTGTGTTGTCCCTTGAAAATAAAGAATTGCTGAAAAATGTGTGTTTGCTCATAGGCGGCTCACGGGGATATTCACTGGTTCCCACTGATTTCCCTGATTCCCTGCCTGATAAAGAGAAGCACAAATGTGGGGCAGAAAAACAGTGGATGGGGTCAGGAGGAGTTCATGATATCCTTGCTGCCCTGAGATTTCCCCTTTTAGAGATCTTAGCTGCCTAGTTGTCAGTGGTTTACTCCAGGGCCTAGGCAACTATAAATCCTGAGACTTTTGTTTTCCACTCATACTCCCTAGGAAGAATGAGCCACTTATAAGAAAGGGTGGGGACAAAGCATATAGGAAAATGTGAAATATTGATCAACCCAAATGGATGGATACACTTGGATTTCAGTTGTGGTAGAATGGCTTACGTTAGCTTTAACAGAGTCATGGGCTCATCGTTCTCTTGTGAATGAGCCTTGAATATGCTTAGACTGCTTGCTTCCCCCCATGCTGTCTATGTTGTACAACAGGATAGCTCATCCGTAGCCCTGTCATCTCCCAAGTTGCACACGTCCTGCCAAAGTGACAGGGTAGAGACAGGTTTAGCACCTCTGGCCACAGGTCACTTGCCACACTGCCTTCAGCTTCCTCCTCTGAGGTTTTGACTATCCAGCTTGCTCCCTTCCTCGGGAAAGGGGAATTCTCCTTCAGGAGCAGCTGCTACTCTATCTCCCTTGGTTCCACTTGGGCACAATATGTGCACATTATTCAGTTTTTACTTTTTCCATTTTCCTCTTTGTCCTTCTGTCCAAGCTACCACTGCAAACAAGTACTAGAGAGTAGATGAATCAAATCCAAAGCATTAAAGGAAATTAAAGTCTTTGACAGTATTGAATCTGAGAGTGGTGTCATCAAAATGCTAGGAATGTGAATTATGATACACTGGAGAAAAGATTCTTTCAGCAGAGAACTGGGGTGCCCAGGACTCACTCTTTCTTTATAAAAGGAAAATTCATGGAGCAGCAGATAGGACTTGCCATAGGATTCACTCAAACTATCCCAGGCTGGGAGCAGCAGGTGTTGGAGGTGGAGGCAAGCTCTTACACAGTTGCTGAGAAGCAAAAACCAATAGAATCTCCAGGAAGGGTGCCAAGGCTAGTATGAGAAATTGCTTACTGAAGTGCTTATTCCTGGATAGAGAGCATGCTAACTAAAACAAGGCCGACTTGTCGAAATAATGGCAGGTAAAAAGGGAGTTTTGCCGTAGCTGGCTTTGGCTTGGAAAATGAATTCCTCGATATAGCAAGAAAGTCTCTGTTCTGCGCCTCCAATTCCAGTTCTCATTCTCCTCGTTCTCTGTAGCCCCTGCCAGCTATCTGTAAGTGCTATGGGAGATGCTGAGGGAAAAAATTCATAAACAGTGGATCCTGTAAGCTAAAAAAAAATCATCCTGCCAGGCAAGATGTACTCACCCGTGCAATACTGGCCCATAAGTTATAAGTTTCTCAATGGGAGGGAGTTCATGCCTGGAACTGAGAACCAAGTCAAAACCCTATGGTTTGCAAGGTCATAGACACTAAGAAGAAGCTTCACTGGTCTTTGGCTAAATGGAGAGGTTGTGCCCATCAAAAGCCTTCCAAGTACGTGTCTCTCCCCTTTGATCCATGCTGCTCTCACTCTTGGCTAGAGAACCTGTATGCTACAGATTGATGTGATTACAGGAGAGTCACAAAACTCATAAAAATGATAAGAAGAGAAAGCCAAGTGCCTATCACTGGATAAATCATTCCTACCATACCCCAAAACATTGCAGAGGAACTTGTGGATGAATTATGAGTGTTGCTCTCATTGCTAGCCAAACAGGACAGCAGAAGAGCAAAAATAGCATACTGGAATTTCAAAAAAAACTATTCTTTTGTGATATATTATACAAGAGATAACATCATTGTCATGAGGGTGATCAGAAGGAGCATGTGATTTTGATAAGTGCCCCAAACAAAGATAGAAATGTTCTAGTTACTATCCCTTCCAGTTGATCAGTGCCTAGATGATGTCACCTACAAAATAGTTTAAGTATCACTCATCTGCTTGAAGAGATTTGAAGCCAGCAGCAAAATTAGGTCAATGCAGTTTATTCACTTGTCAGTTAAATGCTTTAATCTGCAAGTAACAAACAATTTGCATTGGCTAAAGCAAAGAAATTGAATTATACACACACACACACACACACACACACACACACACACACACACACATTAGATACATGGTCTAGCAGGGGAAAGCTCCCATGCTGTGCCAGCGCCCTGCAGCTTATTAACAGTGGTTGTGACACTGCTTGCTCTGGATGGATCCACAGCATCATCTAGAAGAAGAAAGCCATCTCTAAGGCTTTGTCTAAATGCAACATAACTTTTCACAGAAAACCAAAACATCTTTCTACTTAGGTCTCTTTGGACTGTATTGGAGACTAAATCTGTATCCCTGAGTCAATCCTATTGGATTTGAGATTCTCAGCTAATTCTGATATTGGATGGTGAATGAGTTCAATAGAACTCAATGATCAATAATATCAAACCACTGGCTCTCAGATTTGTGTGCCTTAGGATATCCCAAGAACTTTACTAATGAAGTCTCTGATTCAGTCGTTCAGAATTTGCATTTCCATAAATTTTTCTATTAATGCTGATGTTTCTGGTCCTATGTCCAGCCTTGAGAAGCACTAGATTTGACCAATCAGGATTTAACATAGAAGCTGGAGTGGTTTCTTTATATACCTTTGCTATCACACAACAAATAAAAAAAAGACATGATATGGCCAGTCACTACATATTCTGTACTAACTCTGAGGGCTCTACATGTATTTCTGTTCACTGTGGCCACTATTGTCAGAGTAAGCAGGACATGTCACTCTGAGCCCTAGTGCTCCTCTCCCTGTAGAGTACAACAGAATGTATCTTTTTTCCCCACCTCCTCCAATTCTCCTTAAGCACTTATCAAGTACTAGGTGGGGTGCTGGGTGTTTTGCCATTTTTGTAGTTTTCTACACCTGTAATGGGGGGAGGGGTTCGTTGCCCAGCTCATGGTTTTTTGTTACACTTTTAATAGAGATCTTCTAGGGATTTTACACCTACACAGATTTTGGTTTAGAAGGACTTACAGGGAGCCTGGAATTCTGGAGTCCTAACAAGCTTCCAGGGGAAGCTGATGCTGCGAGCTCCACAAGCCACGCCTGCAGAGTCCTCCTCACACTCTCTCCTTCATCATGTTCATTCCACTTTCTACAGAATCGTCTCCTCACTTTCCACCCCACATCTAGAATCTTTTTGTGTATTTCTTTCTTTAAAAAAAAAAAACAGCTCTTCAGGTATGCCTGGCAGGAACCGACAAAGGGACATCCTACATTAAGCACACTGGAGATATGCTTTGTAGGCCTATCACTCTCTGGGGTGAGTTCTGTGGTTCTGGTGTGTGAAAGACAAAAACGTATAACCACATTAGGGTCTGAAATCAACATGCTCCTGGCAAAGTACTTGGAGACAAGTTAACCACTAAGACTTTCTATTAAAAGTCCAGTTATAATGTTATGTGAATTTAGGGAGAAATCTTTTCATTTGAATAGCATCTTCATTAAGTGCCTCAATCACATTATGGTAAACGTGTCATTTATCACTATTGTGAGCTAAAGTTCCTGAAACACACTACATCTACTTCAAACAATGCTGAATGGGCTGACAGGAATCCTGTGATCATGGAAAGATGGATTGTTACAGGATTAGAGCCAAATTACCTCCAGGCACCTTTAGCCCTTTAGCAGCCATTTATTGCCCATCTCCATCTGACTGAACGTTCATGTGACTAGCAGGTGATCAGGTGAAACCTTTTTGGAATGCACTAACAGATCACCACCTTCCACAAACCCAAAAGCTAAAAATGTCATCAGATAACATCAGAAGCCTATAGCAGAGATTTCCCCATTTTGCTATAATCTGCCTACCTGAGGTTTCCGGTGGCAGATAGTTTTTCATATTTATTGCCAATAATTAGCTACACTGTATGAGCAAGTCTTTTGATGACATCCCCATTTTCCTCTTCCCTGTCTCCACTCCACTGGGGGCCCTCCTAAGTGAGCTTGCTGGACCAGTCCATGGGATAGGAGACTATCAATTATATAAGAGGTAGCCAGTTTTTTTTCTCCCCCACTATGGCTCCTACAATCTTTCTGTCCCCTCTTCTGCTCAGATCCCTAGTCATGGTGAGTGAGTTTTAGGTCTGCTTTACTGTTAAGGTCTTAAGAGTCTCTGGATTTCTGCTTTGGATTGTGTTGGGTATCTTCAGTGTCTGTCTCCATTATCCTTCCACATGGCATCTGACTTGATATGGAGATAGGTCTGTTGCTCATCTCATCACTTCCTCAAAGGTTTTGTTTGGGCTCTATATATAAATAAGTTAGAGGTGGCTCATCTTCTGCCAAGGTGACAGGCAACATCTCTGGTCCTGTTGGTGGGAGTGGGTTGAACTGTAACAGACTTTAAAAGTGCTTTGTTTATAACTTTCTTTTGTTCTGTATCTATCAAACCTTCATGAAATTATATGTTGGAACATGTAATTTAAGGTAACCTGAATCTGTGTTCCTGAGCCATGGTCACTTATATTTGGCTCTAGAATAAACTACCTCTTCTTGCCTTTGAGGTGAGAGCTATGTGATCTCGTTACCTCTGATTTATAGGTCTGGTCTGGAAGTGGAATATGCCAGCTGAGAGTGAAGTAAGAATTCCTTAGAGTCTTCAAGGATTCCCTTTAGTCTATTCTTTGCTTAAATGTTTTATTTAGAAGCCACGGGAGACAGTGGAAATGAATCACCTCAGGTCCTCAATGACAGCAGTGACTAATACTCACAAGAAGTAATTGCATCTGAGGCTGACAGGAAGGCCAGTTCAGGTAATCACAGTGCAATTACAGCATTAGGCCAAATAGCACTGAATCAGGGCAGATGGTGTAGGACTTTTCTGAAGGCAAACAGGATAAGAGTCCTTGGCACTGATGGCTTCCTTCTAATCACCAAACATCAAATAGGGTTTTCTCAAGAAAGAGGTGAAACATTTCTGCAAAGCAACTAAAGCCGTGTGTCATGCTCAAGCAATCACTTACCAAATGGGAAAGGTGAAAGAAAAAGAAACCACAGAAGACCTGGTTCTGTACCTTTAAACTTCCTCTGGCAGTTCTAAGAATCTCGTGAGTAAGAAAAAACAATCTAATAGAAGTAGATGTGCACTGCTAACACACTCACGGAAACGGTGCTAAACATAGTGACCCACCACCTACTATTGAAGACAAAAGAGTTCAAGGCCACCCTGAGACTGCATAGTGAATTCCAGGTCATCCTGGGCTAGAGTGAGACCCTACCTTGAAAAAACAAAACAAAACAAAGGAGAAAGGCCAGGAGACTAGGGCTACTGATTGAAGCCTGATGAAGTTAGCTGTCTTACAGAACCACAGGAGGGAGGACAGCTAAGGAAAGAGAGAACCACAAGGATGTCTACAGCCAGGATAGAAACTCACATAGTTGTTTCTTAGAGGTGCTCAGCTCCGTTTAGGATGTTGTAGAATTTGGCTTTGAGTCAGTGAGGAGAATCAATCCCTGCCAATACCACACTAGATTGTGTAAATGGCTTTCCAAATTTACCACACTTTGGTACTTTATTCTTTTCTACTTAAATCACAGATAATATCCCATCCTATGATCGAGGTTTGATTAATATAAGCTCCCTGACTTCAAAGGAGATATGGAAAAACAAATGGAAAACCCTAAGATAGAGCTCTTACCTCTACCCTGTAACTCTGACTGAATTAATGCCACCGCAATGGGATTTTTCTTGGTTCCATCCTACACAGAAAAATGACTATGCAAATCCCCCTGCTGATTTGGTTCACATCAACCATGAATACACCAGGGACTTTCTTAGGAAAACTAAATGCCCAACACTAAGCCATTATTATATATACACTGACCCTATCCATTGGGGACTTCAATAAGGCATTCTTCTCTTAGGCTAAAAGTTAAAAGATAAGCTTTCAAGCTGATGTTATCCTAAGGTGTTTCCCATTGAAAAACTTTAAAAAGATGAGATCCTTGCTTAAAAACATAATTTACACTTCTGACTGGAATAAATGGATATTCTCAAACAAAACTGTCTCTGAAAGAAAGAACATTAATAGCAAGTCAGACTTTCCGCTTTCCTTGTAAGACAACAAACTCTGGATTATACTTAATAAGCATATATTTCTACCACTTAACTTTACCAAGTTTTCCCCCTCTTTTCTGAAAAACCTGAATGATAGAAACATTTCATATGTCCATTGGAATAAGGGTCCCCAGCTTACAAAAGAATTGATGTCGTGTATTACAAGCAGTTCTACAGATGAAGTTTCTGAGAGTCACCTATGCTGGAGTGGGCTTTATGGTATACAGCTAGCTGCCTTGCAGTCATCCATGCTCCTGTAGGTAACCCCTCACCCTGCTCTGTAAGTAACCCCAATAAACTCATTGGTTCACCAAAACTGGGTATGGCACAACTGTGCTTTCATCTGTGACCTATGCCCTCTCTGGGGTGAATAGCCATGTGTTGGCATCTTCCCCAGGGAAGTTTTATGTGACAATTGGGAACTTAATTGTAGATTTTCATGATATGAAGTTATGTGTCTTACAACCATGAAAACACACATATGACAAGATGTGAGTAAAGCAAAAGGGATTTATTGGTGAAATGCCCCCAAAATGTCAAAGCAAGCATGCTTAGTATTTTGGCTGGCATCCAAAGAAGAGAAAGAGAAGAAGAAAACAACTTATGCTTTCTGAGTTAGCGCTCAAAGAAGAAAATAACTTATGCTTTCTGAGTTAGAGTTCAGAGAAGCAGGCTGAGAAGTGAGCATCTGTGAGCAAAGGCTACAAGGGAGGAGCTGCTGAGGTATAGTGTGTTATATCATGAAGGGTAGAACTATTCCTCCCACCTGATAAGCATGTAGATGACGGGTGGTCTCTTGACCAGGTGAATGACTGACAGGCTCTGTCATCATCAGCCACATGCTGCTGGGATGAATCTTCAAACCAGGCACAATTTGGGGGAGGAAAGGATTTATTTGAACTACAGATTGAGGGGAAGTTCTGTAACAGCGAAAGAGGCTAGCCTCTTTCACAGGTCCGAGCAGAGAGAAAAGCCCATCACCTAAACCACACACAGAGAACAGGAAACAGGCAGGGGGGCCAAGGAGAGACTTTCTTCCCCTT
This sequence comes from Zapus hudsonius, assembly GCA_004024765.1. Lineage (NCBI taxonomy): Eukaryota > Metazoa > Chordata > Mammalia > Rodentia > Dipodidae > Zapus > Zapus hudsonius. The sequence continues at coordinate 3,730 of PVHP010014282.1, read as the reverse complement.
TATATAGCCTTAGAGTGGCGTCTTACAACCCTTTTCCAAACTTAATGGCTTCCTGAGTCTCTGGAATTTCCTTCCTGCATTGCCCACACAGGAAAGGATGTTTACTTCTAGCTTCTTTGAGCTTTTTTACATCTTGCCCCTTGCTGAGAGGCTGCCTTCCTGTAAACATCCTCAGAGACCGACCCAAGACAATTAAAAATTTCCAAGTTGACAACAAAACCTAACCATCACAGGCTCCATCAAATTATCTATTAAGGCTGTAGCTTATTTTCCACTTAGGACCAGAGGACTTTGTTCCTTAATCAGGAGGAAGTGACTGTTCCCTTTCATTTTGGTATTTTAAATTGCATGAACCATAGACAGCAATTATGATATTGCCCTTCCAGATGTAACCAGAGGGATAGGAAGTGGGGTCCATCTTTCAACAACTCCCAAGCTTAATGTCTGCCTACCTACAACACAGTGGTGAATGTAGGGCTTTTTGGTGACGACAGCTGACCTACATTTACCCATATCCTGTAAGTAACTCTTCACCCTTGCTTCTATAAGAAGCCCCTGTTCACCAAGCTGGAACTAGACTGAATCATTTCTTTGATCTATTACTTTCAGTTACATGAATTTTTCCCCTAGGGAGATGCCGTCGTGCCTATTTACCCCAGATAGGGCTCAGATAGCAGAGTAACAATTCCATCAAAGTCAAACTTGATGAACCAATGAGTTATTGGGATTCCTTACTGAGCATGGGTTAGGGATTACCTATACGAGTGTGGGTCACTCAAAGCAGCTGCATAACCACAAAGTATACCCTCCCCATCGTGGATGGCAACCTCATGGAAGCTGTATCATGGGAGTCCCCCTTAAAGTTACCTTCCACTTTCGATATAATCTAACATCACCCAATATCAGGAGGAACAATAGCTGGAATCTCAGGGGAGACACTTATGATGCACCCCCCCTTCTCTCTTCCTTTACAAGGGATGTCAGTAGCTCCTTTACCATGACTACAGACCTGGCTATCACTGTATTATTCTGCTGAAAACTTGTCGTAGTATTGAACCAAAGCAAACTCTACTCCATGGTGGCATGATGTAAAGCCTGGAGGAAAAATGCTATATAACACTCTCTCTGTGAGGTGAACAGAAATGAACCTGCCAGTGTTGTGCCGAGAGAGTTTAAACTCAATGGAAAATGGTTCTTTGGGCATAGTCTTGAAAGGGCATCATTATAGGAGAGTAAACATAAAGTATTTGAGAAAATTTGAGTAGGCATAGGAGGTGATGTCTATGGGATTAAGAGGCAAAACAAACTCTGAGAAAAGAGAAAGGAATCGGCAAGAAGCCAGCTTTCCTAAGGAGGGACATAGTGTTAAAATTTTCTCTGATTTACAAAATGGTAAATAAAATATTAGGAATTAAGGCTCATGGCATGCATCTAGAAGTTTTTCCCTGTTTTGCACTATAAACCTTCTGATATCCACCAAATATTTTCAGCAGAAATCTCTCACACACACTTACTTGTTTTTTAGGGGGAGAAGGATAATGAATCATATGTAGTGTCCAAAACTGGATGAAGTTAGATTACCTCTTGTATAAATCCCAGAGCTCTCTACCCATCTCTTCTCTCCCCCTTCCCACCCAGGCCTATGCTCCAACTAAGCCTGGGATTCTGGAGCTCCATCCGGTTATGATAATTGAGATTTTAGAAGGCTGTTTTCTAGCCCTTCTCTGTGTGCCCAGACTAGGTCAGAGATCTTGGAACTTCTACCTACTATCATGGCAATTGACTAAACCTTTCTGTACAGGAACAGCAAGGAAAAAGAACAACTTCCGCCCAGACAACACCTGTTGATAGAGATGAAATTCAGTCTCACGTCCCCAAAAAATTTCAACAGGGGGTCCAGCTCTATTTTCCTCCCCCTCTAGCAGCATACTGCTTTCTGGAAAGGGGCTTAAAAATCACTCTTTGCTTCTACTAAGCAGTTGAGAGTCTCCTTTCCCCTTGCTCTGATATCTGCCACTCTCCAAAGTCCTGTCTTCTGTCCTCTTGCTCTGAACTCTGCCTCTCTCTCTTGCCTGGCATTAAATAAAGCCTTGGCCCTAAGTCTGTTTCAGCTTATCCATCATGAACCCTGTACCTGGCATAATGGTGCCATATGCAGATTCAGAGGTACTACTGACAATGACTACCTTCTTGGGTGCCCACTTCACCCTCTTTCCCCTTTTCCTCCTGCCTTTGCTGTGTTTTTCTTTATAGTCAACATCAGCTCCATTCTCTGGTGAATTGGGAGTTCAGGGAAACCTCAACATTGAGTCAGGTGAACACTCTCTCAAGCAGAGTCTGGTACTCCATTGCCCAACACCCAGCTGAGATACAAAGATGTTTGTTCTCTTCTTATGGTTACTGTCCATGTGACTGTGCGTCATACTCAAGGAAGATTGACAGAGATATGAGGACACTTCTACTCCTTTCTTCTCTCTGCCTGCTTCACTCCAGATCTTAGAGTTTATCATATTCCCCTCAGAATTTTCTCTCATTTCTTTCCCATCAGGCAAAAGTCTGGGGCCTCCTTGCTCTGAAACCCACTCCAGGATAAGGAGTTTTTATAGGCAGGCAGACAGTCTGACATCGACTTGAGTTCTTTACACTATTGGTGGGTTAAGCTTCTGAGCTATATGACTAGGGACAAGCCAAAAAATTACAGTTAGCTACACTAACCAGATTACAGATCGTAAGCAGGGTACAGCTGCATAGACTGGGAAGAGTCAGCAGTCTCCCTTACAAAGGCTTGTGCAATAGAAACTGCTTTAGAGCATCATCTGAGTCTGGTTTCTCTGTCAGTTTTGGTCTACCTCATTATGACTCACTTTCTCAGAGGAATCTGTCTCTGGAAAGTCTTCCTCATAAGTTTTAAAAGAGTCTCTTTCCTCCCTCCTTTCTAAGATTTCCTCTTGGGGACAAGGGAGGGGAATAAGATACACTGTACTTTCTGGGATTGTTTTTCCATGTGCCTGTAATCAGCAGTCACATTGCAGAAAGGGAACTATGCTATATCCCTAGATGATGAGATGTCTTTTTCTTCTCACTATCACCACAATTTCTAAAGATCAGAGAGACTTGTTACATGTGTGCCATTCCTACAGCCGCACACATGATCCCAAGGCCCCCAGGCAATGGCCTGGTTAATTGAATAAAGGCAACACACCAGACAGCTGAAGCTTTAAATCAGTGTTACTATTTTTAGCAATCTAGTTTCCGAGAGACTTAATTAGCTTCCCTGCCAATATAAAGAGGGGCACAGATCCTATCCCCTGCCCTAACGAAACTCAGACTGGGATAAAATCTCCACACCTGTGGCACTAGACAGGACCCACGCTTTCTGACCATTATGGCACTGATTATATAGTTAGCTCCTTAGGAGTCAGGTAAAGTTATTCCATGGGGCACACCTTCCCCCAGGGCAGACAGGCCCCTCCCGCATTGCAGTTCCTGTTGGGATGTTGTCAGAGGCCTGCATAATATGAAACCAAGGATCCCAAATGGATCCTTCACTGTTCTTCATCCCATGCCAATGAAGCATTGAATCCACCCAAACACACAAAGCCCCACTGCAGACTGCATAAGGAACTGGTATGTAACTATGGCGCTAGAGAACTTGAGGGGGTTAGGAGGAAGACGCCCCCACAGGCAGATAGGTGGCCGCAGACAAATGGCCTCATGTCACACTACACTC
>PVHP010014281.1:0-39989 GCA_004024765.1 Zapus hudsonius | reverse complement strand
TTTCTTTCTTTCTTTCTTTCTTTCTTTCTTTCTTTCTTTCTTTCTTTCTTTCTTTCTTTCTTTCTTTCTTTCTTTCTTTCTTATTGTCCATAATGAGTTATATTGTTTAGTGGGCCAACAATGAGTTGTTATCCCCAATTTAGAACTGTCACTCCAAACTTAATGCACACACACACACACACACACACACACACACACACAATGGAATACACACCATATTGCTTATCCTACTCGATTTTTCAAGCTCCTGGGGGTGGGGATTATATGATGGTTGTCCTTGTGCCCCATGTCACGAGTCAAAAACACCACCCAGAACATTCACTTCCGCCCCTTCATTATACCCACTAAGAACGGTCGGCTGTGCTCACAGACTGTCTACAGACAACCCCCTTCATATCAGCTCTCTGATGTTATTGTATTTGCTTGATGATAACCCAAAATAGCACAGATGATTTACAAACTGCAGTTTCTTATCTGTTCGCAGAGAAAGACTGTACAAAGTTCAACATTCCCAAGAGACAACTTCTTGGTCTTCCTAAAAAAAGACCTGCCAGCCTGCTAATGGTACCCAAGGGGCCCGGGGCACAATTAGGTCCTATCTCCCTGGTGCCAAGCTGTGCACTGGCCATCGGGAACAGGTGTCAGCATGGATTCTCTCGAAACACTGCAGAGGATTATGGCACCTGCCACCGACTCATTTCCAAGCCATCATCTATCCTAATTATAGACATTTCCTGGTCAGAATTTTGACAAGCCTCCGTCTTCCTGGAATAGCCAGGTTTACGCTAATGACTACGCATATATCAGAGTACCACAATGCTTCACGTGCTGGATGTCAAGCACGCCTGTGGATGTTATTCTTACCCGGTCCCTGTTGCGTGAGGGAAAGAACAGTGGGGCCCCGATTCTCCAGTGCTGTGGCCTCACGTAGTGGGGTGTGTGACCTCCACACACACCGCACCACTCTGCACCAGCTCCGAGCCCACCGTGTGCCCCCTCCTCAGCTCAGGCCTGCCATATCCCCATGGGAACTTTTTACCAGACACAGAGGAAGTATACATGCCACTAAGCGTGTACTAGGGCAATTAATGAATGTATCTTGCAGTAGATTTATTTTCATATTCATACTAAAAAAAAACCTCATGGATTTTAAACCCATCCTGATGGTCATTAGAAATACATACACATGAATGCAAGAGAAAAATGATCGAATGTCATACTAATTATGATTACTTTAAGTTAGGCATGGTGAGATCCCTATTATCCTAGTATTAGAGAGGCTGAGAAAAGATTGCTGCTAGCTTGAGGCCAGCCTGGGCTATAGAATGAGTGGGCAAGCCTGGGCTATATAGTGAGATCCTATCTCAAAAAAATCAGAAACAAATACTACCCCCCCCAAAAAAAAACAAAGAAAACCCCATAGATTATTTTAGTATCAAGAATACTTGAGGGGCTGAAGAGATTGATCAGTGATTAAAGGAACTTGCTTGCAAAGCTTGAAAGCTCAGGTTAAATTCCCCAGTACCCACATAAAGCTAGATGAACAGAATGACGCATGCATCTGGAGTTTGTTTGCAGAGGTAAGAGACCCTGGTGGACACATTCTCTCCCTTCCCTCCCTCCCACTCACTCCCTGTCTGTCTGTTTCTCTCCTTTCCTTCTCTCTCAAAAACAAATAAATAAAAAATATATTTTAGGGCTGGAGAGATGGTTCAGCGGTTAAGGCACTTGCCTCCAGTGCCTAAGGTCCCGGGTTCAATTACCCAGTACCCACATAAGCCAGACCCACAAGGTGGTGGCCCTGGTGCGTTCTCTCTCTCTCTCTCTTTCTCTCTCTCTCTCTCTCTGTATCTGCTTGAAAATGAATAATAAAATATTTTAATATATATATATATTTTTTTTAAAAAAAAATACTTGAGGGCTGGAGAGACAGCTCAGTGGTTAAGGTGCTTGCCTGCAAAACCTAACGACCCGAGTTCAATTCCCCAGTACCCACGTAATGCCCTGGTACCCCCATTCTCTCTGACTCCCCTGCCATGTCTTTTTCTCTCTGCTTGCAAATAAATTAAAGCTTTAAAAAAAGACAAAACTTATTTCCACTTAAAAAATACTTGAGATATTGCCAAAAAGTGAAGAAACCAGGATCACGATGACTTGACAAAAGCAAGTGTGAAATCCATACAGAGCATCAGTCCTGTGGTAAGTTATAATTCATGAAGAAATGAACTTCAAAAGCCTTGACCTTGTGTCTCAGGGAAGCTGCTGCTGAGTGGGAAAGAGATGTGCTGGCTTCATGGGATTTTGTGGGACTGAAGAAAGAAAGCAGTTTACAAAAACATGATCATACACAAATAGGAAGGCAAAGCTGGCAGGCTAAATAATCAATTTCACTTCAAAACTACACTCGATTATTTATTATTTTATTGATATATAGTCATCGCACACAGTGTTGAGTTCTGTATAGATAATTTCTGTCAAGTACACCATGACCTTGATCATTGTCACCCCTCCTATTCCCTGTTCCCTGAGGTTAGTCCTCCATTCCCTTATTCCTCTGCGCTCATAATGTTTTCATGTGTCTAGAAAGATATGCAAGATCTGCAAGTGAGAGGTCATTGTTCATTTTGGTTTCTTGTCTGTTTTCTGAAATGGGGTCCCTCTAAGTAGCCCTGGCTGGTCTGTAACTTGCTATGAAGACCAGGCTGACATCAATCCTTGGGTGATCCCACTGCCTCTGTTCCCAGCTGATGCGATTACAGGCCTGTGCCCCAGCCCAGCTCAGTATTTGTTTTGTCTGAATTATTTTGCTTAATGATGATCACTGCATCCATTTTCCATCACATGACATGATTTCATTCTTTTTTATGGCTGAGCAAAGCTCCATTATGTAGACACACGGCACTATCTCTACTCACCCATCTGTTGATGGACACAGAGGTGGGTTCTATACTTGGCTGTTGTGAATGGTACAGTAATAAATGTGGATGTTCGGGTATCTTTGTCATACGGTGCCTTAGATTTTGGGGGCCTGGTTTGTCTGGAACATATGGTAGTTCTTTTAATTGTTTTGGTTTTGTTTTGTTTTGAGGAACTTCCATACTAATTCCCATGGGAATTGGACCAATTTTCATCCTTTCCAGGAGTATGTAAGGGTTTTCTTTTCCAAACATTCTCACGAACATTTCTTGTTTATTTTCTTTATGGTAGGCATTGTGACTGAGGTGCAATGAAATATTAATGTAGCTTTAATTTGAATTTTCCCAATGGCTAAGGATGTTGAGCATCTTTTCACGTTTATTGGTCATTTGTGATTCATTTTTTGAGAACTGTATGTTCACTTTATTAGCTTAATTTTTGGTTTGTCCAGGTCTACAGCCTCACTCTAGCCAAGGCTGACCTGGAATTCACTATATAGTCTCAGGCTGGCCTCAAACTCATCCTACCTATGCCTGGGCTTAAAGGTGTGTGCCACCACGCCCAGCTCATTAGCTTGTTTATTGATTGGGTTGTTCAGTGTTTTAAGTTCTTTAAATATTGATATTAATCCTCTCAAATGTACTGCCAACAAAGATTTCTCTCGTTCTATATATAGGGTTGTTTCCTTTGCTGTGTGGAAACTTTTAAATTTAATTTCATGAAATTCTACCTGCTGGTTTTTGACACTGTTTCTTCGGCTATTGGATTCCTTTTCAGAAAGAACTTGCCTCTGCCTATATCTTGAAGTGTTTTCTCTACTTTTTCTTTGAAAGGTTTCAGTTTCAAGTCTTATGTTGAGGCCCTTGATCTGCTTGATTTTTTTAAAAAAATATTTATTTATTCATTTTAAGCAGAGAAACGAGAGAGAGAAAGTGAGAGAGAGAGAGAACACCAGGGCCACCACCTTGTGGGTCTGGCATATGTGGGAACTGGGGAATTGAACCCAGGTCCTTAGGCACCGGAGGCAAGTGCCTTAACCGCTGAGCCATCTCTCCAGTCCTCCACTTGATTTTTGCACAGGATGAAATATAACTTCATCACTTTTCTGCATGTGGACATACATTTTTCCCAGGACAATTTGTCTTAGCTTCAGTGACTGTTCTGGCATCTTCATCAAACAGCAAGTGACGGTAGCTGTGTGGGCTTTGGAGTCCTTCATTCTATACCTTTGACCTGCGTGTCTGGCTGTGTACCGTCACTGGTATGGTGCCATACTGTTTTTGTTACTAATGCTCTGTGATATGACTTGAAGTCAGGAATTTTGATACCTCTACAATCGTTCCTTTGGCTTAGAATTGCTTTGACTCTCCATATTTATGCTTCCATAAACTAGGTTGTAGGGGCAGGGAGGAGGGAAACTGTGGTGCCAACACATGATTTATTCATACAAATTTCCACTTAATAAAAACAATTATTTTTTAAAAACTAAAAATTCTGGCCAGGTGTGGTGGCACACAACTTTAATCCCAGCACTCGGGAGGCAGAGGTAGGAGGATCACCATGAGTTCAAGGCCACCCTGAGACTACATAGTGAATTCCAGGTCAGCCTGAGATAGAGTGAGGCCCTACTTCAAAAAACCAAAAAAGCTCTCTCTCTCCCTCAAATAATTAAATAAATAAATAAAATATTTTAAAAGTGGGGGCTGGAGAGATGGCTTAATGGGTAAGGTGCTTGCCTGTAAAGCAGAAGGATCCAAGTTCAATTCCCTAGTTCCCACATAAAGCCAGATGTACAAGGTGGCACATGCATCTGGAGTTTGTAGTGGCTGTTGGCCCTGGTGAGCCCATTCTCTCTCTCTCTCTCTCTCTCTCTCTCTCTCTCTCTCTCTCTCTCTCTCTCTCTCTCAAAGTAAATAAACAAATTATTAAAAAAACAAAAAAGAAAAAATTAAAAATTCTAACATATTACAGTCTAGAAAGATGCATATTTGATACCTACATAACTAAAGAATTACGGTAGGAAAATGTTGAAAGTCTTTGCTTTTCATGCTTTAACTATTGTTTTTCTCTCAGTGCAGAAAACTTGGTATGAACAGTAAAAATGCTGTCATTATAACATATATAGTCTGGGATTTGAGCCTGGGTGTCTCAGGAAACATACATGACAGTTGCATGACATGAAGGCACACACAGTGCAGAGTGTGCAAGTTGATAAAAGAACAGAATTAGAAAATACTAAAATCAGTGCTACAGAGATGGCTGAGTGTAAAGGCACTTGCCTGCCAAGTCTGATGGCCTGGGTTCAATTTTCTGGTACTCACATAAAACCAAATGGACAAAGTAGCGAATGACTATGGAGGGACAAAAGTCTAGTATCCAAGAGAATTCAAATCACAGGATCCCACGCCCATCATTCTCCGCACAGCCCTTTCCTGTGGAAGTGCAGCTTCCCTGTCTTCACAAATCTAAGCCACACTGTACTTGATTTGGTATATTTGTTGACATCTCTTCAGTAGCATTTTAAATTATTGTGGAATAACTTTTAGATTTGTAGGAAAATTTCAAAGATAATACCTAGAGTTCCCATAAACTCATCACCCAAGAAATTCTCCTTTTCACTGGATCTTCAGAAGCTTGACAAGGCACAGCTCTATCAAAGGCTCAACTACACATGGTGCCAGCTAGAAATAGAAGACATTTGGAAACAAATCCAAATGTCAAATCTGCAGTTACTCTACAGATCAAGTAAACTCTACAGTACTTGCAAATTTTCTAAACATGAAAATTTAGTCAACAAATCATCATTTTCACTGAGAGCTGGGTTCATCCAGCTCAAGTATCACCTCAGAATAGGTACAACACCTGCCACATTCCAGGGCAATGTTCTTTTCATGTCCTTCAAATATATCACTTGATATATATACACACACATATATATATACATATATATATATGAAATGGCCTAAGATACATAATACAAAATATCCATTTATGAGATTGACATACTTGCCTACTGCACTGAGGAGGCAGATGAAAGATACCCACTTAGATGACTCTAGAAGTGTGATGGTTACGGTTTGTTGTCAACTTGATCTTTTTAATTATCTTGGGTGGGTCTCTGAGGATGTTTACAGAAAGGCAGCCTCTCAGCAAGGGGAAGGATGTAAAGAAGCTCAAAGAAGCTGGAAGTAAACATCCTTTCCTGTGTGGGCAGTACAGGAAGGAAATTCCAGAGACTCGGGAAGCCATTAAGTCTGGAATCAGGTTGCAAGACCTTGCTCTAAGCCTATATAAAGGAGAAGAAATTCTCTTTGGTTCCAGGGCCTGTTACCTGTTCTGTGTGTGTGGTGTAGGTAATGGGTTTTTCTCTCTGCTCGGACCTGTGAAAGAGGGCCAGCCTCTTTCACTGTTATGGAACTTCCCCTCAATCTGCAGTTTCAATAAATACTTTCCTCCCCCAAATTGTGCCTGGTTTGAAGATTCATCCCAGCGGCGTATGGCTAACTGTGACAGGAAGCGTTCTAAAATTTTGGCCTTTAAATGTCTACTACCAGCCTTGTATCCTTGCGTATTAGTCCATCATCTTTTATACAGTCACTTCTTACAGGAAAAACATTTGGAGCTGTTACTTTGAAAAGTTTGCCTCGCTGCTGGGTCCACTGCAACAGTACTTCCTGGCATTAATCATTTCATATGCAAAGTCAATGAATTAAATTATCCATAAAGTTATACTAATTAAAATATGAATCAGTGGCACATATGTAAAAACATATTTGAAAAAAAATCACAAGTATTGGACTCCAACTGGTTTGGAAATGAGACATTGTGAAAAGACAGGGTAAACATTTAAAATGCTATGGGGTGAATAATGCATTATTTCTGTCTTCTTTCCCATTGCTTACCTTTGAAAAGGAAAGAACAAGGGAAGGAGGGAGGGAGGGAGACAGGAAAAGAGAGAGGGAAGGATGAAAGAAGGGAGGGAGAGAAGGAGGGAGAAAAGAAACAGGAAGGGAGCCAGGAGGAAGGAAGATTGAAGAGGAAGGACTACCTGTAATCATATTTTCTAAGAATCCTTACATTTTTCCACAGACAAATGGTACAAAATATGTCCAGAAATCAAAGCATGTGATCACTTGTCCAAAAAAAATCATTTCAGAATAAATAGCATAAAATATCTACTTATCAAACAACAACAACAACAAAGCAGAGGATGGAAACGGGTCACCTCTGGGCTCTTTGCTAATGGTTCTTTTCTGGACCTGGTGAAGGGCAGAGGCTGATAAACACATTCCACCCAGTACAGACCATCATCCGTAGAGCACAACGATCCAACTGTCTCTCCTAGAACAGCTTCCGCTTACGACATAATGAACTGCACATTACTCAGATTGTGGGTCAACTGTGGATTAAATAGAATGACTCACTGCCAAAAAATATCTCAATACCAACAATGGAGTTGAAGCTTCATGCATATTTTTTTCCTTTTTATGTGGGTGGGGCTTGCTTATATGTGTGTGTGTGGGCTTGCTTATATGTGTGTGTGTGTACACTGTGTGTACAGGTGCACATGTGTGTATGTGCATAGGGAGTCCAGAAGTTGACAATGGAAGTCTTCTTTGTTTGGATCTTTATTTCCCAAGGCAGGGTCTCTCACTTGAACCCAGAACTGGCCCACTGGGCTAGTCTACCTCACCAGTTGGTTTCAAGGAACTCCTGTCTCTGCCTCCAGAATGCTGGCATGCCTGCCTGGCATTTACATGGGTTCTGGGGATCCAAACTCTGGTCTTCATGGTTGTGTGGCCAGCACTTTGTTCACGGAACCATCCCTCCAACCTCTTATGCATACATTTTGAAAGATTGACAAATGCTGACAATAAACAATAAAAAATAGCATTAACTTCTTCGTTAACTCCTTTCTCTATATCAATGTACAGCAATAATTAGCAGTTTTAAAGCTAAGATTATTAATTTGAAACTGACATACTTGAAGGATAACCACCATTTCTGGTGTAAGAAAATAAAAATAAAATTATATTAAAACTCCATAATGTTAACTTAGCCAAATCCATAAAAATTCACAACTTTTAATGTATGCATTTTCTATGCTTTGCTATTTGTGTGTGTATTTTTCTTTTGTTAAAAAATATTTTAGACGGGCTCAGGGGTTAAGGCACTTGCCTCCAGTGCCTAAGGTCCCTGGTTCAATTCCCCAGGACCCACATAATCCAGACCCACAAGGTGGTGGCCCTGGTGCTCTCTCTCTCTCTCTCTCTCTCTCTCTCTCTCTCTCTCTCTCTCTCTCTCTCTCTCTCTCTGTATCTCTCTGCTTGAAAATGAATAAATAAAATATTTTAAAAATATTTTAGAGGCAGGAGGATTGCCGTAAGTTCAAAGTCAGCCTGAGACTACATAGTGAACTCCAGGTCAGCCTGGGCTAGAGCAAGACCCTACCTCATATAACCAAAAAAATTTTTATTTATTTGCAAGCAGAGACAAATAGAAAGAAGAGAGATAGACAGAGAGAATGGGCATGCCAGGGCTTCCAGCCACTGCAAAGGAACCCCAGATGCATGCACCATTTGTGCATCTGGCTTTATGTGGGCACTGGGGAATTGAACCTGGCTTGTTAGGCTTTGCAGTCAAGTGCCTTAACTGCTGAGCCATCTCTCTAGCCCTACATCACCTTTTGAAGAAACTGATGCCCTAGTTTTGAAATTGTCCATTGGGGAGGGGCAAGCAAAGTTTTATTGAGATGTGAAAGTTAAAAACTCCCTCCACTAGGGAGGGGTCCATAAAAAGGTTTTCGTGAATGATCAGTTACAAGGGAAACATTAAGCACTTACCCTATCATTCCTTTATAAACCCTGGGTCAGGATCACCAAATACCAGGTGATGGGGGAAGTTCTTTATAAAAGAGTCTCAGCTAGTGGATGCAGAAGAAATTGGAGCATGGTCCTCTATGACCTTCTCTCATGTCCAGCCTGAGGGACAGCTTTCCTACCAGGGCTTCACGTTATTTCTCTTCTTTCAGCGTTTGTCTTCCCACCTTACATTTGCTACCTGGTCAGCTGATTCACTAAGTTGATCTTTTGTTAAACCATATTTCAATACGTTTTGTATATAAATCTTATCATCTTTCTTTCTTTTTACAGTCCAAGTTGTCATTTCCTCTGGGAATCAAATAAAAAGGAACTGGAAGTTGCTGATAACAGGATCACCAAGAATTGGAGATAAAGGGCTTTCTGAAAGTATTTCTGAGAATATGTACATAGAAACTTCCAGTGCTATGATGAAAAAACAATTAAAAACAAACAAACTTCATTTAAAAAATGAAATGTTATGGCTGGAGAGCTGCCTCAGTGGTCAAGGCACTTGCCTGCAAAACCAAACGACCTGGAATTTGATTTCCCACCTAAAGCCAGATGCACAAAGTGGTGCAAACATCTGGAATTCATTGACAGTGGCTGAAAGCCCTGGTGCACCCATTCATTTCTCTCTCTCTGGAAATAAATAAGTAATATATATATATATAAATAATAAGTAATATATATATTACTTATAAGTATAAGTATAAGTAATATATATAAGTAACATATATATATAAATGTCAATCACCTGAATTTCCTTTTTTAAAAGGAACTTATATAGTTTCTTATAAAGTCATATAACTCAGCAAATGTGTAGAAACAAATATCTAAGTATTTTGCTTCCATGAAATTAAACTTAATAATTAACTCACATTTCACCTTGCCAGGTGGTCAGTCATCAGGACCCTGGCACTACAGGCTGGAGTGCCCGTGAGAAGTAATGGAGAGGTGCAGCAGAAGGGCACTAAGCCAGCTGAAACAGCCAACCAATCCGCTTCTTTCCTGTTTGCTTCAACCTTCAAAGCGCACACCCTGAGGCCTAAACTCTTAAGAAGCAGGCACTCCCAGTGGGAATCTAAATAGGTTATTGGGAAAGTTCTGTAAAATTATGTTTCCAGTAAAATATTATCTTGTTAAAAAAAAGCAACAAAATAAAGCCCTATTTTGGGAACTTGTCAGCTTTTCACATTTGCACACAGAGAAGGTCTATGGATATAATGGCCCTGAGATGTCAGCTGATTCTATGGTTAAAGCACTTTATTACCATATAAAGCTTCTGATTTCAAATGAAATTAGCAAGAATATTAGTGAATAAATTTTAATATATAACAGATGTAATGATGAAAGTTGGGGAAAGAAGTCTGGGACAACCTACTGTGCCTGAAGGCACATCTGATTCTGAAGGTGCTATTTTTTCATGCTGTCAGCTCTACCCATGTAGAGGGGACAGCAGATTGCTCACTGGGTCACCCTGCTGTACAGGAGTGAGGGGCCAAATCCCTGTAAATGTCATTCAAAAAGAAAAAAGAAAGCAATTCAATGACTCAGTTTTATTTCCCTGGATCACAGCATTCAGATCACAACAATGGAAATCTTACATCGTGAAATGCCTGACTCTCCACTGACAACTTCAATGTCTGGGAAAACAAAAACAAACAAACAAACAAAAAAAAAACCAACTCAGACGACATTACTACGCCTGTGAGATCTCCCAAGACTGAGAAAAGTCTTCCTTCTTTCTTAAAAAGCCTGGTAAGTCAACAGGGTTACTATTCTCAAAGCTCATGCATTTTATAGAAAATAAATGCTAACACATGGCAGGAATAAACATTAAGAGCTACAGTAAAGTATGCATGAGTTCATGGAAGAAGACGAAAAGAATTGGCAGAGCTCTTAAACACCACAGCCTTCAGGTAGGTAACTGTCAGGCAATGAGCATCTAAGACTATAAGACTGGCTGGGCTAAATACTTATGGAATCTAAACACTAAATAATTGCAGTCATGGTATAGTAACAAGATCATAGTTTAAATGTTCTAATAGGAAGCAGTTATTTGATGTGTGCTTGCTTGTGGGACAACAGATCCAAAACCTGCTAACATTTTATGTGAAGTTTCTAGATTTTTCATTTTTTTAAAGAAAGCTTTCATAGATTAAAAAATGGTTTAAAATCTGGCCTATGGCTTACCAGTTTGCAAGCTTTGTTCTAATGTATAGGTTTGTCAAATGCACTTGTAAACAGAAAGTTTCTCATATCATAATGATTATGCTAAATTATTACTACGTATTGGTTCCTGAGCTCTGAAGAAGGACCAGTCCATGTTAAAAAAAATAGTATCACAATTTATGGGGAATATTCCCCCAAATTACATGTGTCCTTCCTGAAATTACACAAGTATGAATTGTCATCACCTCCACCATCACCCTAGGGGCAAGGATGATAGAAAATGTGTACCTGTGAAACTTCCTCAGATACTAACACCACCACCTTCTACCTGGGAAAGCAGAAAGCTTCAGATGACTGGGGTGTGGGGTGTCCAAGTTGTGAAGACAAAATCCACTAGATCAAAGATGTCAAATGGTATCCACAAAGGGCCTTGAATGACAGTAACGCTCACAAGCGTGGGGGTGAGAAGGAAAGGGATGGTGGGGGGACTTATACAATAGACTAAACCAATAATGAATCAAAAAAACAAGCTCACAAGTGGACCACAGAAAGTACTGCTGGCATTGTACTCCTCATTTCTGTCTCACGGGCAAAGAAAAAACACAGAGTTTCTATTTGCTGCAAACATTTATCAAAATCAGATGCATTGAAACAAATGTGTGTGTGCGTGCTTGTGTGGGTTTGTCCACATGTGTGTTGATAAAGAAAGCCAGTTGACATGTCAGCCATTTTTAGATGAGGTCTGAAAGTTCATTACTCAAGAAGGGAAGAGGAGTGTTCTGCTTTCACATGAGGCTAGACACTCCATGTAGGAAATGGAAAAGGGTTGAGCCAGGCGTGGTGGTGCACGCCTTTAATCCCAGCACTCAGGAGGCCGAGGTAGGAGGATCACCATGAGTTCAAGGCCACCCTGAGACTACATAGTGAATTTCCAGGTCAGCCTGGACTAGAGCGAGACCCTACCTCGAAAAACCAAAAAAAAAAAAGGTTAACAAGGGTTGGGAAACAGCTCAGTCCACCCTTCCAACACATGAGGCCCTGAGTTCACAGCTGGATATCGTGTCACACACGTGTCATTCCAGCACTGAGGAGGCAGTCAGGCAGCTCCCTGAGCTTGCTGGCTGGCCAGCCTAGCCTATTTGCAAGTTCTAGAGTGGATGGTGCCTGAGGAACCATGTAGGTTTATCCTCTGGCCTCCACACGCACAAGTGCACACACACACACACACAGAGCAAGAGAGAGATTTCATATTTTTCTACTTCCTATCCATAAATAAAATAGAACTTTCCACTGGGATGACAAACCCTAACGGTATTGTGCTATTATTTGAACATCTGATATACATGAAGAAGATATAAAGAAGCATCTTCCAGGGACTTGGTCACTAATATTTTGCAATCACTAAGCTCACCTGATCTCACCCCAGCTTTGTTTTAAGCTGGCACCCCTTACACTCACCTTGCACATCAGCATCCAGAGTCTGTGTTGGTAGCTGTCAGTCTGTCCCCAGGTCCCTTCAGCTGTGCTCTCTGGGATATAGAGTCTGTGGACACCACTGGGCTGTCTCAGTAAATCACAGGGTGACTCTGTAACTTCCTTCTGCAGAACCTAGGATAGAGAAATTACAGTCATGTAATACATCTCCCCAAAACTTTTGTGACACTCGCAGGAGGACTCCTATGGCCAATCAGAAAATTCTCCCAATATATCTTTGAAAGAGAAAGTTCATGCCAAGGCACCTCAATTCCTCCCCACCCCCGCCCAGCTCAATCTCGTGCAATTGCAAAGATATAGCCATTGGACTCCTCAGCAGTCACTAACATTACTGACTCATAATTTCACTCCACTCAGAGTTGAATAAGAACTCTCATGACACTGCAAATATTTTCAAAGAATGGACAAAGTGCATTTTCTAGAACCAAGTTCAACCTCCAATTAGATATGTGTCAAACAGGGCTTAAAGTGGTCTGTCTCATCACTCAGGCCCATAGATGTTCCATACTGCTCTGATAAAGCCCCACATGTCCTCTCTAACTTGCCTTACAAGAGGAAATTCCTTACCAAACTCCTAGAGCAAGTAGTTACCCAACAGAAAGACCTGACTATGGAAATACTGCAGTTTTCAACTTGACAAAAATGTTCAGAAAGAAAAACACAGATGTGAAGATAAATATGTTCCCATTAAGGATAAATAAGGAAACTGACAAGTAACCCCAAGAAAAAGCCATACAAGTTTATTTCTGACCCTGAAACACCACGGTATGTTTCCCTTCGTGCCACAACCCACTCGAGAAAGCTCATTTCTTCATGAGATAGCCTTTAAAATTCTTCAGTAGTACTGATCCAGACTGGGGATGGGGAGGGGGGGTAATGAGGAATTGGGGATAACAACTCATTGTTGGCCCACGAAACAATGTAACTCATTATGGACAATAAAAAAAAATTCTTCAGTAGAGATCTTGTGACTCACATCTACAATCCCAGTACCTTGGAGACTGAGACAGGACGATTTTGATTTTGTGACTGGTTTGGGATACAATAGTAAAACTCTGGCTCAGAAAGAAAAAGTAAACAAATAAATATAAAAAAAATACTCCTTGGTTTTGATTTTTTTCAAGTGTTCCCCATTCTCCGAAAGACATGACTAACTGAAACTGCCCAGGAGGTCTGTCCAGCCAGCTTGCAATGGACAGACTAATTGCTCCTTCCTTTGAGGGTGTAAGAAAATGTTCTGTAGCACAGGCTGACCTAGAAATCATGATAGTCCTCCTGCCTCAGCCTCCCAGATCTCATGCTCAGCCTGAATGCTCCTGTAAATACCATATTATTGTCAAAAAGTATTATTTCTTCCAAATCCCCCTCCAGCTTTTGAATTTAAAAATAATCTACTTTGTTATGAGACAATCGAATATATCTTTTAGATCTACATAAAATGTAACTTGTGGCTATACTGATGATGCAGTGTAACTAAAGTCAGTGTCCACCAAGGTTGTTTATATGCCCAAAAAATTTAATTTCTGCACACAGGACTCCATTTAGGCTCTTTAATCTTGTATCATTAATTGTAGGCAGCAATAGAAATTCCTTTAATCCCTTCCCCTTTTCGATGGACTCTGTCAAGCCCCTGGCACAAAATAAAGAAGAAAAAATATATTCAGAGTCCCCTGGGCTATCCAGATGTTTGCTTTACCCTGTCCACCCTCTCTCCTCTTCCCTACCCATTCTTACATTGTAGAGTTTACAACTTCTTAACATCTGAAAGTGGGAATAAAGGATTATGAGAGGTGATTAAGGTTTCCTCTCATTGGCTCTCTTCCCCCCTCCCAACCCTAAGAAGCAACAGAGGGGAGGAAGAAGCAGAGTGAATCTTGCTGTCAACACCAAAGGAATTTTCCTTCTTCCCACACAACATCCTGCACCTTGTATGTCTGGACAGCCTATTTACATCAGACCTGGGTCCAGGGAGCACTTTCCACTCCTGGCTTTTCTCCCCTATAGCTTTTGCCAACACACCCTTCAGCTCCAAGCCACAGTGTGTCCCTTATCCCTCCATTGATGGCTAAGCACTTCCACCTGGGACTTTTGGTCCATTCAACCTAAGTAAGGTGGTCTGTCTCCAGGTTACCTGAGCTTGTACCTTCAATCTCTCCCACCAGCCAAGTAGATCTAGTAAGCTAGGAACAGAGCTCAGATCCCTACACAGCATGTGTAAGAGTTAAAAATGGAGAGGTCCAAGTTTTCAGTTCACATGTGCTCTGCAAGGAACTAGTCCATTATTGCCCATTTTGCTATTCAGAGCACAAAAGTGCATGCCTTCTCACTGTGTGTGCAATGCCAAGAACTAGAGTCTGGGCTTGTGCTACATACAACTATAATTGATGTTCACATGACACACTGACAATCTTCAAAAAAGGCAACCACCTGGACAGTATAAAAATCACTAATTATAACCATCCAGGGAGCTAAGCACTCTGGGTTAAAAATTACTATACACTTAAGAAATAACCAGACATTCACGTTCAGGAATATTAAGAATATATGTCTTCTTCTTTTTTTTTTTTTTTTTTTTTTTTTTTTTTTTTTGGTTTTTCGAGGTAGGGTCTCACTCTAGCCCAGGCTGACCTGGAATTCACTATGTAGTCTCAAGGTGGCTTCGAACTCATGGTGATCCTCCTACCTCTGCCTCCCGAGTGCTGGGATTAAAGGCATGCGTCACCATGCCCGGCTAGGAATATATGTCTTAATGCAGCTTCAAAAGTCAACGAGGACAGATAAGTTTTTAGTCATATTTGCACTCCAAACTTGTATGTGGGAGCATGTGTGGGGGCAAGTCAACTTTGAATGACCTCCTCAATGTGCTCCCCATGTTACTTTTTGAGACAAGGCCTTGCACCAATACTAGAGCTCACTCATTTTGTTGAATTAGCTAGCCAACAAGCTTCTTGTCTGTCTCCCCAGTGCTGGGATTACAGGTTTATGATACATAGGTACTAGGAATTTGAACTCAGGTCTTCATGCTCAGCAAGCACTTGGCACACTGAGCTATCTCTCCAGCCTTGAAGATGTTTCTCTACTTAAAAGCATAACCAAAATCAATGTTTTCTTTTTCTTAAGTATATATTTTTATCTGCACTGACAAAAAGAATCATGTTCTAGCTTAACAACAATCCTCCTAAAACATTCACTGAAAACTTTCAAGGTTGGAAAATTGATTCAAACAAAATCTCCCACAGCCACCAATACTTAAGTAGGAGTGTCTGATAAACCCATTCAGGAGTTCGCGAACTGGCAATGGTTCCTTCCGAATGGCTCACTCAGGAAGCCCATAGTCAGAATTTTTCTTCTAAACTCGGTGACTAATCCTCCCACAGTGTGGATCTGCCCACGATAGACTATGCCCTTGTCTAGTTCTCCACACATTCATCTTGTTTCTTATTCAAGCCCATCAGAGACTGAGACAAAGCTTAGCAAAGACAAGACTGCACCGTGCCATCAGTCAGCAAATGTGTGTACCTCAAGGAGACGGGAGAAAGCAAGCTCTGTTGCTCTGAAAAATAACAAAGGAAAAGTGGCTGAAAATAATAAAAACAAGAAAGACAATTAGGATAATCAGAAAAAGTAGTCATCTGTACACAGCAAAGTTCATTTCATGGCAAAATTAAGAAATGAGACACTTTTCACCATTTTCCATACATATGTGGGCCAGCGCTTTACTTCAGTACTCAAAAAGGCATAATAAAGAATTTATCCCAATAGGTTAAAAACCTGATTTTGGTTTTACTAAGACTCGCTGAGACCTTTCCTAGCAACCCTGCTTACTTTGTCTATGATTACCTCTAACTTGATACTACTGAAAAGATTATTGTGCTGTTTTTTTCCCCTGCAGCAATGTTTTAGCAAGAACTTTTATTTTCTCTCTCCTCCCAAGATATAAACTACTCCAAGGGTTTCTCTACTCTAGTGCCTCAATCCAATAAATTTGTGGAAAAGTACACATTCCAGTCACTTTTACCCCCAGCAGAGGCTTTTCTGAAATGTATCTGATCATATTTAATGCAACTCTATCACAGAAGTCAACAATCGCCAGCTGAAATAACCTAGTAGAGTATTTCCATCTGCCATTAAATACTGATTACTGATCACTCAATAGTACCATCAAGACCCGAGAAGAAAGGGTCAGGGCTATCATTCAGTCTGTAGGGCCCATGCCTAACATGCAGATTCCCAACACCACATAAACTGGTAATACTGAGACACATCCATAATCCCAGCATTTAGGAGGTGGAAACAGGAGGATCAGAAGTTCAAGGTCATCCTCAGCTACTGGCTAAACTGCAAGTTCAAGGCAGCCTGAGATACATGAGACCCTGTCACAAAAACAACAAATCCAGACAGAATAAAGAGGATTTAGAAGTAACAAACAAAATTTCATCTATTATGCCATTGAGAATTTAGTCACTGATAACAGGAACTAATCGTTTAAAGTTACAAAGCAGAAAATGTGTTATGGATATTCATGGCATGGAAATTACAAATTCTAGCTCAGAACTTGTGGGCGATTCTGTGGGCTGAGAGGAAGTAGATCAGAGGAAGCTGCTCAAAACAAGAGGCACCTGACAGATGAGTGGAGTCGGGCCGAACATGAAAGATATTTCCACACAGTGAGCCCAGTGTAAGACAATCAGGTGATGGGACAGTGACGGCTCTAGGTCTATGGCTGAGAGCTTGCCAGAAGTCTAAAACAGGACACTGGGGGAGGGGAAGCCCCATAGGAGGTCAGGAATCACACAGGTCTCAAATCCCAGAGAAAGATGCATTTCCCTGTGTCAGTTGAAAAAATCAGGAGTAAAGATTAGAACAGCAGATTCAGGAACAGCAGTTGAATATATTGGAGAAGGATCAGAGAATCTCAGAAGAGCACATTAGCAGATCCAAAGGGAGGTGGAAGCTACCTGAAAGAGAAGCCTCAAGAGGGACAAGCAAAGAATTTATATTTGGTGCAATTCATAACCCCCATCCTGTGGATGATCCAGCAAGCCCACTGAGGAGGGCCCTCAGTGAGTCGGGGCCAGGGAGGAGGGAAATGAGGGTTCCCACATAAGACTTGGTCCATATTGTGTGTCTAATTTTCAACAATGAATTTCCAAAAATTTTAAAACATCAATTAAAAACACTTTTTAAAGATAGGCCGGGCATGGTGGCACACGCCTTTAATCCCAGCACTCGGGAGGCAGAGGTAGGAGGATCACCATGAGTTCAAGGCCACCCTGAGACTACAGAGTGAATTCCAGGTCAGCCTGGACTAGAGTGAGACCCTACCTCGAAAAAAAAAAAAAAACAGGAAATAAAAGTCCATTTTTCCCCAACATATGATGCAACCATTCCTCAGCAGCCACAGGATTTTGAAACCCCCTCACCTGCCCCCCTAGAGATACCAAAAGCTGGGGTCACATCCCTTATATAAAATGGCATAGTATTTTCATATAATCTATGCACATTCTCTTCTATGCTTTCAGTCATTGCTACTTTTAATACCTAGTACAATGCAAATGCTATACAAATAATTTTTTTAACTGAGAGCACTGGAGTTTATTTTAGAGCTGATTCTAATTTCACATCTACATTTAGCCATTGATTATGATACAATTTACTGCACAGTCTAAAAGGCAGGACTAGTGTGAGGGTGTGAGTGTTATGGGGATGGAGAGACTTATCTCAGAAATAGTGAGCTTCTCAACTTAAGAGAGAAATATTACTTTTCTGGACTGACTTGAGTCATATTCCTATAACAATGATTCCCCTTATTTTCAATTTTTGCTTCTTTAACAGAGAGTTTAAAATCCCCACACTACAAAATGAGTGCAATCCTTGACTTCTAATGTTCCTTTTGCAAAAGTTTCAATTACTTGAAAATCCCAGGACTATTAAAAACTCCTGCCATACTATCTTTTTTGTATATATATATATATATTCCATAATTAATTACATTATTTAGTGGGCAAATAATGAGCTGTTATCCCCAATTCCCCAATGCCCCCCTCCCCATCCCCAATCAGCTGGACGGCCCACGGAGGAGGATATCCAGCTATACAAATAATTATTAAGCTGTATTGTTTAGGGAAGAATGGCAGGAAAAAAAATGTCTGTTACATGTTCACTACAGTCAGTTTTTTTCCAATCTGTAGCTGGTTGGATCCACAGATGCAGAGCCCAAATATGGTGGGCTGATGATATCAGCCATGCCAGTTCCCTTAAAATAGTTTACTCTGACTGGTGAAATGACTCAATGGCTAAGGCACTTGCTTGCAAAGCCTAACAACCTTGGTTTGATTCCCCAGAACCTACATAAAGCTACATGCTCAACACCAGTCAAAAATGACTTCCATTTAAAGCTTTATACATTTAATGCTACATAAATATTTAGGCACACATGGTGCTTTACTTCATTAAACCTAGGGACATCTTTACCAATGTCCCCGGACTTTCATTAGATTGGGCTAAAAACCCTAGAGCCTCATTGGCTCAGCCAATTACAAGGAAAGTAACTGTGGGTAAGTTACACAGCTTCCCAGTGTCCCCGCTTCATGACCCTCCGTGGCAGAGAAACAGTACTTACCTATTGTTAGGATTTTCTGAGGACTGAGCTAATCCATATGTATAGCACTTAGAACTATGTAAGCACTTGCTATTATTATCATAACTTACTGAAAGCCAGACAGGAGGTCACAAGAGAGATAATCACGGCCCGATGCACTCTTCTTGGCCACATAAGTCTCAAGCTTTAGTCAGCTGTGTCATTTAGCCAGAGAATCCTGACAAAGATGGCCCTTTCACTACTAAGTTTATCAACTGGAAAGTATTTCTACTTTATCTGATGAGATTCCTCTAACAATCTTCCAAAACCAAAAATATAACTTGTAATTTCCCCAATGAACATCAGGTTCATGAGACCATACCTTTAAACAGGAAAAAGCCAGCCTGCTCTTCCTATCCCAGGCAGAAAAATCAATGGCCTACTCATTGCTTACAAGATGCCCAAGCCAAACAAAGACACTCAATAGGAAACTGGGAAGAAGGAAAGAAAGGCCCTAATGCCTCAGCTTTCATACAAGTTTATGCCTTGCTTTTCAGAGAACTGGAACATAATGTATTGCTACACTCACCTGACCAGAGAGAAACTGTCAAATAAGACCTTAATATCACTGAACCTAAGGCAATATCAAAAATACTTGCACATTGTATGGTATGGCTGACTTTCATCTGAGTGATATGCACACTGAGCTTGGGTCAGCCCTTGTCAAAGAGTTTTGGTCTAAGAAAGCTATTGTATTAAATGTTACAGTTACTTAAACAGTATTTTTCTGTCCCTAAAGAAACTGCCAAAGGGAACGTTTTGCTTTCATTAATGGCTTTATGATCAGATCTTAAATTAAATCACCAAAATTAACATAAAAACTAGGGGAAGAGAAAATAGTCCTGGTTCCTTAGCCTAATGAAAAGACCCTCCATTATTAACACCAACCCCAACTAACTTTTCAACTTTATCTTCTGTCATATTATGCTTCTTGAAATCTTCAACCAAATGGAACTTCATGAAATTCTCTCTTCATGCCCACTTTGGGTTTCCACTAACTAGAACCGTCTTCCGCTCACATCTCCACAGTCTAAATCCCATCCCATTCTTCCTTTTGTACCATGGGGTGTGACAACATTCTCCATCGCCCATCAGAAGTGATTTTCCATATTGTGGATTTTCATAATCCTTGTTCAGTGCCCTTGGGCTTGTCAGTCTATCTTGATCAAGGTTGATACTTTATCTTCTCTTTTCAGGTCTGGATGTTCATTGAGAGCAGTGTCCACATCTACCCCATCTTCCTATGCCCTCCAGGAACATGGTACATATGTCAAGAGCTCATAGATTCCATTGAAATATGCAAAAAGGATGCCAGAGTGGGCTACAGCCTATTGTGACTGATCACCTGCACAAGGAAATGCACTCACATGAGAGCTACTGATTTCAGTCAAGAAGACATGCAACACTTGTCATCCCATGAAACTAGAGAAGAGAATGTGAGGTGACTTTCCAGGCAAAGATATCACTGTTTTATGTTTACTGGGGATTTTCCAAGAGCTACTAACAGTGGTTCCCTCCATCGCATTGATGAAACAGAGATATTTCCAAGTTAGATAAATCATGGTTCCAGTCTTTCTACTGGTGCAGACTCAAAACTGCTAGCCTCGTATGCTTTGGAGAAAGATCTTAAGGCTTCGGTATCAAGTGATCGTTTCAATCATTTCTAATATGACTTAATTATCTATCCCAAATGTGAAAATCAGAGACTGTGACATGGCACAGAGCCTACAAGTACCCCAACAGAGAAAGATTGTTGGGGACAGGGAGAAGGAAAATGGGGGTACCATCACAAGATTTTCTCATACAATGTATCTAATTATTGACAATAAATATGCTTAAAAATCTTCACACATTGGCAATCCGATACTACTTGGACAGAAGTTAGCAAGTCCTAACACGTCACTTGGCGCTAACGGAAGTGAATACTAGATGGCAAAGCAGAGGCTGATGTCACTCTTGTGAAGCTGCGGGGCTGTGCCCATGAGTGTGTCCCTAGCGGATCCCGGCCAGCAGCCCACTGCCGCAGTCCACTATTCGAAGGTGCCATTCCTCTGCCTACCAGCTCACAAATGAGCCTGAAAGGCACTCTCAGGTAACAGTAATTTCCCTAAGGCTCAAATCATGCCAAAGTAACATAATCCAAGCCCTCAATGCCAATGACAGACTCCCACAGGCATGTCCTGGCTCCGGTTGCACTAGCGGGAAGTTTTCTGATGGGTGTTCTGTCTGGCACAGCTTTTATGCAAAGATATCTGGAACATTCAGTTTCTGACATCACATTTCTGTGGTCACTGAGATGATCAGAATGGCAATTGAGTCCCTGGACAGGTGGCAGGATATGCTTAATATCCAGATAGACATATCTACATACAGAGATGTATACATTTTTCTTTAAAGTATAAACATGGCTGTTACACACTAAGTCAAAATCATGTCCAAAAGTTAAATTCAGTAAGTGTTGTGAGTGGCCCAGCCATAAATCATGCATGTTTTGAACTTTATGATAGGTACTAAAGAAGAATACAGATTAAAGATAAACAAATATAAAGCATGAAGTTATTTTCATATAGGTCTTAATTGGCTAATACTGTCTATGCATCTCACTGGGTCATCTCTTCTACCTCATCAGTTACGTAGATGGAATTATTTCAAACTGCCCCATTTCTTAGGATTACAATTTCTCTCTTCATGTAGATTTCCACTGGGTTTCCACAGTGACTTACTTATTTTCTTGTTAGACCACAACAAAATTTAGAAACCAAATCAGGCACGTTAAAGTTCTCATGACTTCCCGCATTAAGACAGAGAGCACTGGCAGTGATGTAGGAATATTTTGAAACATGGACACAGTGAATGAGGTCATCCATTACAATTCAAAGTTGTTCTTCTGGAAATTTAATTTGCTGTCATAAGCCCATAAGAAATGGATGGGGCAAATGGGGTAGTGTATGTATCACATAACGGCAATTTTCTAGAAACTGAGAGCAGGTTTTGGGCATGAACAAAGTCTGTGGTCCTGTGAGATGAATGAGCACACAGGCCTGGGAGTTAAACAGAGGAGGCTCAGATCCCAGCGTTGGTGTTTCTTTAGCTAGGAAACTCAAGCTAGGGTTGATCTGCCTAGTTGAGCCTCAAGTTCTTTATCAGCAAAATGGGGACTCTCATTGCTTTGGAGATTCAAGGTGCATTTCGATCAATGATGGTTGTCCCATAAGATCACAATGGAGGGCCTCACTGCCTCATAGTGTGATGGCCATGGGAAGGTTATAGTGTAAAGCATTATATATTTGTGGTGATGCTGGTACAAGCAAACCTATGATGCTGCCACTCACACATTATACAGTACACGGGCTGGGTATGGTGATGCACGCCTTTATTCCCAGCACTTGGGAGGCAGAGGAAGGCAGATCACTGTGAGTTCAAGGCCAGCCTGGTACTACAGAAAGAGTGCCAGTTAGCCTGGGCTACCTAAAAACAAACAAACAAACAAAAAAGTATAGTACATATATTTGCTAATAAGTGACTTGCTCTGATGGTATAGTGGCTAGTACGCTGTGTTGTGAAAATAAGTGACTGTATAACTAGTTTATTATCTACCATGCTCTAATTTGTCAATATTTTGGAGTGCACCAGAGTTATAGAAAAGTCTACTGTGAAACAGGGTGCTATGCTGCAACCCTGCCTCATACTTCTCAAGTTTACTACATCTCTCAGTTGAATCATTTTCTCTTTCTCTTGATTTAGTCTCATTGTGATTAGTTCATCGTGGACCTAGGAACCACCAGCTGCAGATATAGAGCGTCTGTGTGCAGTGCGGCACCGTCCAGGTCTAGGTAAGCACACTGTGCGGCGCTTGCCTCGGAGCATGTGCTCATAGGAAAACCACATGTGACTGTCAGAAGCTAGCACTGCAAACTTTCTAACACAGATTAACTAAGATGAGGTTAAAGAACTTGTTTTCTGCCTCTCTGTAAATCACACTGTTTAGACTACAAATTTTTTTGTCTCAGAGAAAATTTTCATGCAAAATCATCAATTGTGCTCATTAAATATCTAACTTCTGGGGCTGGAGAGAAGGCTCAGCGGTTAAAGGTGCTTGTTTGCAAAGCTTGATAGCCTGGGTTTGGTTCCCCAGTGCCAATGTAAAGCCAGATGGGAGTTTGTTTACAGTAGCTGGAGGCCCTGGAACACCCATTCTCTCTCTCCTCCTGCTCCCAAGTGCTGGGATTAAAGGCATGTGCCACCACACCCGGTTTACAAACGTATTTCTTAAAGGAGACAATAACTAGTATAAAGTTCTAAAAAAATTAAAAATCACTGTGCCAAACTAACACTCTTCTTTGAGTTTTCTCACTATCTTTGAGAACTATTACCAGAGATTCCCAACATGGACCCCTTGGAAATTGTGCCATCTTTGCAAGAGGCCAGTAAATAAGCACACAGCAAGTTATTTTGTGTATATTGAATAAATTAAAACCCAATTATTACTGGGCTGAAGACCATAAACTTTTGTGTGCACAGGTTTCTCTTCAGATCGAATAAATCTTTAGCCGTTTTAAAGAGGTCTTCATACTCCAAATAATTTAAAGCTATGCCATTTGGATATTTGTTATAATTTGGCCCTATTCCCTATCTTATCAATGGAAGATATACTTAATACTCAGGCAAAATTATTTCTGACCTTAGGAAAGTCATGTGACGAGAAGGGTGCTACAGTTCCCAAGCAGGGCTCTAAGAGCATGGTCAGTATTCGTGAATCAAAAGCGGATGATGCCATACAAACTGTAATCATCCATTTGGACTTTATATGAAAAATGTTGCCTCAAGTCAAGCGCTTTCAAGGGACTTGATTCCCTTTTTTTAATGTTCATGGGATTTACTTTTTGTTGGTTAGATAATTTCCAGAAATTAAACATCTTACTGGCCAATAATCTGAAATCACCAAGAAAGTGATCATAGGATCCCATATCAGAGTCAACTGTGGGTCATATACGTCATACTACTGTCCCCTTCTTCACTGAAATGTGAGCAGAGGATGACTGAAAGTGCCGGCTAAACAGGCAGAAACAGGATAGACTTCATAGATGCAGAGAAAAAAATAATAAATAAATAAAATTTATCATTTTAGAAAATACAGATAATGTTCTACCTCTCCTAAAGTGTGCATGCACACACACACGCCCACACACACAACCAGCAACAAGAACAAATTCATGTTTAGGTAATTGTGTATCTCTGTAAACCCTTGGACAGTGTTTTGTAGATACAAGCATGCCACGTCTCTGAGTACAAGTTCACTGTTCGAGGAAGAAGGAAGGAAGCGCTGCACATCCCAAGACAGCAGGAAAGCGTTTTCACCAAGACTTGGAAATCTGAGTTTTCCTGGCTCTGCTTTTTCAAAGTGCATGTCACGCACGTGTCATCTCTGGGGCTGGTCTCTACCTGTGAACCAAGGATGCTCTTCTTCTAGATGACTATAATGTTCCCTCCTTCTCAGATAACCATTCTGCATGTACTTCTCTCTCAGGTCTTATTAACACCTTGCTTTGGGATAAATCTACTATGAAACTAATTTTCATTTCAGAACAAATAAGGTTCAAAAATCTCATTTTTCTCTTTTCATTATAATATGCCATCAAAAGCTTGTATCTCACTAAGGCTAGGAATGGTGTCTCAGGCTTATAATCTCAATACTTGGGAGGCTGAGGTAGAAACTTCAAGACCAGCCTAGGCTACAGAATGGGATCCTGTCTTGAAAAATAACAAAAAATAACAACAAACAGACGACAGACTCTTGAGCTACTGATGGGACTAATGAAATTCAAGGCCCTGTTCACCGGCTATCGTATGGAACTTGGAACACTTTCCCCAACTCTTGATTTTCAACTCTATTTTTTAATATATTTATTTATTTACTTATTTGCAAGCAGAGAGAAAGAGAGAGAAACAGACAGACAGACAGAGAGAGGACAGACAGAGACAGACAGCATGGGCACACTAGGGCCTATAGCCACTGCAAACAAACTCCAGACACATGTACCATTTTGTGCATCTGGCTTTAAGTGGGAACTGAGGAATCGAACCCAGGTCATTAGGTCTTGCAGGCAAGCACCTTAACCAATGAGCCATCTCTCCAGCCCCTCATCAACTCTATTTTTTTTTTTTTTGAGGAAGAGTCTCACTCTAGACCAGGCTGACCTAGAATTCATTTTGTAGCCCATGCTGGCCTTGAAATCACAGTGATCCTCCTACCTCAGCCCTGAGTGCTAGGATTCAAGGAGTGAGCTACCCCACCTGACCTCAACTCTGGCCTTGTTCCTATAGTTTTCAAAATTATTAAATCCAAGTAAGAGTATAACGTGCCTATATACCGATGTCCTCTAATTCTCACATTAAATCAAGACCTCAGGGACAGTGGACGTAGTTATCTATGACCTAACACCCTATCTATAAACTGACAGATTTAGAAACTCAAGCATTCTCCCTTTCGCTGTTAATCCATGGGATTCCAACAGCCTGGAGGGGTAAGATATTAAGCTGCTGAAATATCAAAAGGAATTCAGCTCATGTTACACTACATTTTAGTAATGTCTCTTTCAAAATATTAACATTCCTTCCTCTTTTAAAGATGAACATTAAGTTAACTAAACACAATGACTCTTCAGGTGTCATTTATTTTGATTCATGATAAGCTTTCCTTGGAGACAGATTCTGAATAATAATAGTAAAATGAAGCTTTGGTAACATTTGGATGCTAGTCTCAACAACTGGTAATTTTCATTCCCTCCCTCCATTAAAAAACAATTTTCTTCTGCAATATATTATAAAAATATTAAGATTCAAAATAGTTGAGCATATTTAACGTATTTTTTGAGAACGTAGGTTCAAAAGCTAACATACTTTCGGGACTGGCATGTTTATATATATATATAATATGGGCAGAATTTTTAAAGAATAGAAAAAAATCACCTCTGCTTTTAATTTTGAATTCCACTCTATAGTCAGCAAAATAATTTAGGACTCCATCTCAAATGAAAATACCACAAAAATGTAATGTTTGCCTTAGTCATCAACTGTGTACAGAAAACATATATCTCCATGGTGTTTAATAAAAAAAAATACTAGTAAAATGCCTTACCCATTACAGCAACAATAAAACTTGGAACCAGAAGAAACCTAACAAAAATTATGGCACCCAGCTTGCTACACAATCAAGGAAAGTGAGAGGCACTGTGGGCTTGAGGCGCTTGTTGCCAAGTAATCTTAAGAGTCTGGCATTCCAGACTAAATGTCTTATTTCTAGAAATAAGGTCTTTTCTCTAAGAAAATGTTCAGAGAGAAAACAGAGTTGAAGAAGGGTCAGATAAAGTTGAAATTTGCTCAGTAGGAACTATGTCCATCTCTTCACTGGAGTCACTTCCCGTCATGGCCTGCAGCCACTTCTGCACTAAGGAAGCCAGTGACTCATATTTGAGTTTCACCTTCCTGAACCCCTTTTCTACTCAGACCTGTCCAAACGTTACTTCTGTGAAAGGGCAAATACTAGACAGAAAAACAGATGACGCAAGGTTCTGAGGTCACTTTGCAGTTATATTTTCTGTGACTTTATAATTAGATACTTCACTCCTACATTATCCTGCAGTCTGGTTTAGTTCATTCTTTAGTTACTCTTGTGACTTTCTTCTTTAAGTGTTTGCTTGAATTACAGTATTTCTGAAGAAGGCGATAAGTCATGCTCAGGTGTATGTGGGAATGTTTTACAAATATACACAACTATGTATTTACCACCCAGGTCTCTGCATAAAACATTAGTCTGCCAATCGAGAATTTCATTTTGCTTTATTTTTGATACAGGATCTCACTATGCCACACAGCCTGTCCTCAAATTCATCATCTTCCTACCTCAGTCTCTCTACTACTGGGATTATGGGCGTGCACTACCATGGCTGGCTCACCATTCTGATTTCTAACACCAAAGATTCATTTTTTCCCATTTTAAAACTTCATCTAGGGCTGGAGAGATGGCTCAATGGTTAAGGCACTTGCCTCCAGTGACTAAGGTCCTGGGTTCAATTCCCCAGTACCCACATAAGCCAGACCCACAAGGTGATGGCCCTGGTGTGCTCGCTCTCTCTCTCTCTCTCTCTCTCTCTCTCTCTCTCTCTCTTTCTCTCTCTCTCCTTGAAAAATGAATAAATAAAATATAAAAAAAGAACCTGCAGAAAAAAAAACTTCATCTAGGTAAAATGAACATTAGTTTTTAACACCAAATATGCTCATATCCATCTATAAAAACTAAAAATTATATTGATTTCATTAAGAACCAGGATTCAGGGCATGAGAGAAAAGAGGTAAAGATAGTTCAAGATTAAAAAAAAAGATGAGTTTAAGTTTATAAAATCCTTTATAAACCAGGTGGTGGCACATCCCTTTAATCCCAGCACTTGGGAGGCTAAGGTAGGGGTATACTGTGACTTCAAAGCCAGCCTGGGCTACAGAGTACATTCCAGATCAACCTAGGCTAGAGTGAGACTTTGCTTCAAAACAAACAACAAAGAATTATTTACATTTCTTATCTTATTTTTGTTTATTTGTTGTTGTTGCTGTTTTGGTGTTCAAGGTAAGGTCTCACTCTAGTCCAGGCTGACCTTGAATTCATTCTGGAGTCCCAAGGTGGCCTTGAACTCACAGTGATCCTTCTATCTCTGCCTCCGGAGCACTGAGATTAAAAGTGTATGCCATCACACTGGCTTATATTTCTTGGTTTAAATTAATTAGTGGGCTTGGCATAAACTAATGAAGTAGTTTTCTTAATGGTGAAATGTCTATCCTTTGAAAAGACCTAGGAAAAAAGTTGTGATCCATACTCAAACCGTTTCTTAAAATACTGTTTCCATCAAAAGGAACATGAATTCTTTGACGAAGTGGCCAATTTCAGGTTTGGGGATAAAAAGTACAATGAGACAACATCTCATATATCAAAGACTAACAGGACTACATTACAAAATAAATAAATATTACATGATTGTAAGGGCAATGGTGGGGAAGAATATCCAGAGACACTGCTCCCCTCAACAACAACAACAACAACACACACACCAAAAAAAAAAAAAAAAAAAACCTGCTACTTCTTGTATAATTCATAACCCCCTACCCCATGGTCTGGCCCAGCAATCTAACTGTGGTAGGACCCAGTGGGTTGAGGATAAGGAGGAGGGAAATGGGGGTACCAATAAGACTTGCTCATACAATATTATCTAATTATTAACAATAAATAAATTTTAAAAGCATACATACATATGTATATACATGTATTTGTACATAAACACAGACAAATTAGAAGAGGCTCTGCTATCTAAAATTGAAATTTGATCATCAAAAAGAGTACGTGAAAATGGATTAAAATGTATCATATGTATTTAAATGCATAAGTTTATGATGAGGAATAGTCAACTTTGGAGATCCTCCAACCCATTCATTTTTTAATTGGTGAATGAAAAAAGAGAAGCATCTATCCTGCTTTTGCATTACTTTCTGTATTAGTTACTTTTTTTGTTGCTGTGACCAAATCCCTGACAAGAAGCAATGAAACAGAAGGAGGGCTCAGGGAGCAGGAGCATAAAGCAGTTGATCACATCTGACCTGCAGTCGGGAAGCAGAGGGCAATGGATGCTGACACCCTTGATTTTCTCCTTTTGATTCAGTCCAGGACCCCAGGCATAATATGGTGCCACCCACAGTCACAGTGGGTCTTCCCACTTCCAGTCACCCAATCTAGAGCTTCCCTCACAGACATACCCAAGAGATTTATTTCTATGGTGATTCCAAGTCTCATCAAGTTGACATCCAAGGTTAACTATCGCAGAGTAATCCAATGGACCATGCCGCAGAATGGTTATTATTTACAGAATCATCCCAACTGAAAAACCAAAAAAAAAAAAAAAATTCTCCAATTCGAAATTCATCATTTTGTATCTCCTAGCCTATAAGTGGGATGGAGGCAATGACCATCAGTTGTTGTAAGAGAGTCTCATTCTCTAGAGTGTCATCGGGGAAACGACACCAGCACTGACTGAGAATGTTCACAGCAGAGGGAAGAAAATAACAGTAGATTTTACCTTTAGAAGTCTCCTTTCCAAACTATTAAAAGAACTATGAGAAACTCACCACCATCAGTGTACAAATTTTCTTTGGGAAAGAAACTGCTATCCACTAAAAGGGCCAGTCACAACTATAACTCCCCCCTGGGTTCACTAGTGTGCCTTGCATATTTCTTCCCTGAAAGGTGAAAGTAAGGCTCGCTCAGCCTTTCCCCACTGAAAATAGAGATAATTGAGTTAAAGAATGCAAACGAAATTCCCCACAGAAGAAAAACACATCGGATCTAATTCAACTGTTGAGTCCTCACTGATTTCTACTATTTTGATCATTTCTCTTCTACTTAATTCTTATACTTAGCTATTAAGTAATTCCATTAAAAATGAGGAAACAAGTAAATAGGGTTTTTTTTAATCTTACAATTATTTGTACCTGACCTTAAAAAATCTGTACCATCCACAAAGGAATTGGATCAAGACAAGTTCAACAACACATAGGCAAGAACATTAGAGGCAGTCAGCAGGGCCAGGAGGGCAGCAAGGTCTCCTGTACAGTCAGATGACTCAGCTAGCCACAGGCCAGTCATTCCATAGTATGGCATCTCCAACATGACCCTTCCTCAGCCAGCTGTCACGGGCAGGATGAAAACTAATAAGCTTGCATGATGACTCAAGCACTGAAAAGATAAGCCTGATCCTTCCGTCATCAACAATCATCTTTCTGGAACCATGAGGTAAGCACAGAGTGGCAGATTGAACGGCAGCATTGAACTCTGGATGGAAGGACTAGAGCTGCCCGGATGTGATGCTGAATGCAGGAAGCTAGACGCAAAACCATGCACGTCATTTGTTGGAAGTTCATGAGCAAGCGCATGTAGTCTTTGGTGAAGAAGTCAGAACTGCACTGGTAGGATGAGCGAAAAGGCCATGAGAGAGTCTTCTGGGGAGGCAGAACTCTCTCCAGGCAGGATGCAGGATGCATAGGCACATCCACTTGTCAGAACTGTACACCAAAGAAACAGAAACCTACTCAATGATCAGTAACAGGTGAATCAGGGACTGGACAGATTGCTCAGTGGTTAAAGACTCTTGCTTATAAAGTGTGAGCGCCCAGGTTTAATTCCCCAGTGCCTATGTAAAGCCAGAGACAAGAAGCCCAGATGTGCCCTTTCTCTCTCGGTCTATAAAATAAATAAATTATATGTATATTGGTTTTTCAAGGTAGGGTCTCGCTCTAGTCCAGGCTGACCTGGAATTCACTATGTAGTCTCAGGGTGGCCTCAAACTCATGGCAATCCTCCTACTTCTGCCTCCTGAGTGCTAGGATTAAAGGCGTGCACTACCATGCCTGGATAATAAAAATATTTCTCAAAAGGTGAACCAGGGTGACTAATTTGAGTATACTACAATCCTATGTAGAGATTTTTTTTTAAAGTTACTTTAGGAGTACAAAACTGAGGCCAGCCTAGGCCTACATAGTAAGACCCTGTCTCAGAAAGAAAAAAAAGGTACAGTCAAGATTAATGTGTTTTACTGGAAAAAGTGACTTTACAGATAATTTTAAAAGTTGTCTTCATCATGTGGCATGAGAGTTGGTGAATATCTAGATGGTATAAAGACGGACAATTATGGCAATTGATGGACAGTTTAGTGACATATAGCCCAGTGACAGATAGCTGGACTTTTGTTTACAGATTTGAAATTTTCTATCATCAAGTAGCTCTGAGTGTAGCTCAGTGGTCAACACCTATCTGGCATGTAAAGACCCTGAGCTTAATCCCCAGCACCACAATAAAAAAATAAAATAAACAACCCAGAGAGCTTTAGTCATCACCACTTGGTAGTTCTCAGCTGTCTGAACCCCTTCTACTTCTCCTCAACCTGGAGCTAAGGAGCCCTGCATACCTCTCAACACTCACTCACTCAACATAACTGTTGTTGCTAAGTATCAAGTGAGGCAATGGAATGGAAATAAACAATACACTGTGAAGCTGTGTAAATCCAGCAAGCCATAAAGGCTTGTATTATTCCAAGTGCTGCGTTTGAGAGATCATTAATACATTTTCTCCAAGCTGGGCGTGGTGGCGCACGCCTTTAATCCCAGCACTTGGGAGGCAGAGGTAGGAGAATCGCCGTGAGTTCGAGGCCACCCTGAAACTACATAGTGAATTCCAGGTCAGCCTGGGCTAGAGTGAGACCCTACCTCAAAAAACCAAAAAAAAAAAAAAATATATATATATATATATATATATATATATATATATATACATATACTTTCTCCAGACACACATAGGGTATCTCTATTTACTTTCAATAATTCCTGCTTGAAAACATAACAGAGCCAACACATCAGAAATATGGATGTCAGTAATGATATTTATATTCAATTATGAAGTATGCTATGGGATTCTCCCATAACTTCACTATAATGCAAAAATCTTATGCCTTTAGCAAACTTCATAATCTTCACACATAATAACAAATGGATGGCAAAGAGAAGATGCCTAAAAGCACATTTCAGAAGGAAATCAGGGGGCTGGAGAGATGGCTCAGTGGTTAAGGCACTTGCCTCCAGTGCCTAAGGCCCCGGGTTCAATTCCCCAGGACCCACATCAGTCAGACCCACAAGGTGGTGGCCCTGGTGCACGCTCTCTCTCTATGTCTGTGTTTGAAAATGAATAAATAAAATATTTCAAAATAAAAAATATTAAAAAAAAAAGAAGGAAATCGGAAGCTGGGCGTGGTGGTGTATGCCCTCGCAAGGCAGAGGTAGGAGGATCGCCGTGAGTTTAAGGCCACCCTGAGACTACATAGTGAATTCCAGGTCAGCCTGGGCTAGAGTGAGACCCTACCTCAAAAAAAAAAAAAAAAAAAAAAGGAAGTCAGTTTAGGATTTTCTTTTTTTTTTTTTTTTTAGGATTTTCAATGAACTGGAAAAATTACAAATTCTTAATTGTGAATTACCTATCACAAACTGCACTGAAGCATGGCCAGCCAAAATAATATCCATGCATTTATGTAAAAATTACGCTAAGGATAAAAGACATTTAATTCTAGGTATTTCTTTATGTGAATGTGTATAGGCACACACACATATCTGTTGTTTGTGGTGTTTAAATGTGGAAATCAGAGGACAACTTTACAGTCAGTCCTTGACTTTCTACCTCTCTCTGCATCTCACTCTGCTATTGTTCTTTTCTGCACTTTTGTTATGAGCTTCTAGAAAATTCTTCTGTTTCCTCCCATTTTGATGTCAGCCTGCTGAAATGACAGAAACCACTATGGCTTCTAGCTTTTTTACATGGAAACTAGGGATTCAACTGAGCTATTCAGGCTTGAATGATAAGCAGTTTACCCACTGAGACATCTCCCCAAATTAAATTTATAACAGGACTCAATGAGACATAGGAATTAGAAAGCTAGGAGAAAGGAGGATATTATGATCATGATATTTTATGTAGATAGATGGAGGCATCAATAAAAAGTTTAAAAAGCTGGGTGTGGTGGCACGTATACTTTGAATTCCAGTGTGCTGGAGTCAGAGGTAAGAGGATCACTGTGAGTTCCAGGTCAGCCTGGGCTAGAGTAAGACCCTACTGCCAAAGGAAAAAAAGTTTGAAAAACTTAAAGAGGGTCTCATATAAACAGAGCTAGTCTTGAACTCATATATAGTTAAAGATGACCTTGGATTTCTTATCCTCTTCCCTCTCCTCAGTGATGGGATTATAGTCATGCACGATCATCATGGGTTTTATGCTGTACAAGGGGCTGAACTGGGAAGCCCTTGCAGGCACTCTCCCAACTATGCTACATTCCCAGCCTATTGGCTTTTAAAAACTTGTCTGTTAATCTTAATCAGGTACAAATATAAAATACAAAGAGAAAGAAGGGAGAGGGATGGAGTCAGACAGACAGACAGACATTTTCAGTGAGGGACACAGGAAGCAAATGCGCTGGTGCGGTATCCTACCTGTGCCCAGTTGCAAGTTGAGCCAGCATGCCAGAATACCATTCTGGCTCAAAACTATACTTACTAGAAAATCACTTGGATAAATTCTTTGGCAAGACTGTCTTCTTCAAATAATGGCTGTGTGCACCATGGGCCTACTTAGTGTGCTTAGAGCTCTCAAGACCGGGTTTGGGGTGTGTTCCTTTGATCCCAGCTCTCCCCCCTGGCCCACTCTTTCTTCACTGAAAGGACCCTGAGAACTGTTTCTCCCTGTGTGGCCTCACTCGGCCCATCCACACTCTTCCACATGACTTCCCTGAGAAGTGCAAGCTCAACTTACTATTAGGAGTTGCCTGAGGAAGACCATCTGAGTTGCTGTTTATGAAATTACTAAACAAAAACGTGTTTGAAGCTGCTCATTTCTTGCTCCTTTGTTGTGACAGCAGAGATTCTAGAAGCGCATGGGAAGAGCTGGGGACTTCAAGACAGACCAAGGCTTCCAGCTAAGCCTCAACTTTCACCTTTACCATCTAGTTCTGAAACATTCAAGAGGCATATTCCTCCTAGACTCGCATCTCCCATCCATGGAAAGATCTTTTCTCTAAGAGTCTGTGCTGCTTTCTCTAAATATTAACTTCACTTTGTTCTTCCAACTTAGCAGAGCTGTCTACCTCCCTGCCATTGAAGAAAAAAGCTTTCGGGTCATCCCATGAAATCCACTGTAGCTCCTGTGGTGCCCAAGTCAAGAGAAAGATGCTGGAGAGGAGCTCGGCTTCTAAACCGTTTACTCCAGACTCCATCTGTCCTCTCTTGTACTGCCAATATCATACACGTCAAGGTCAAGCTATGAAGGACATGTGCACCAAGACTTGAATGGACTCCAAGGACTTTGGACTAAACCATTTCTTCCAAGGTCATTTAAACTCTAAACAGTGAAAACTGAAACTGAAGAGGTGACTGCGAACAGAGTAGGAATGGAAACTCAACAGGATTTTTTTGTTTTTTGTTTTTTAAAATATTTTATTTATTTATTTATTTGAGAGAGACGCAGACAGAGAAAGACAGAATGGGCACAACAGGGCCTCCAGCCACTGCAAATGAACTCCAGACACATGCGCCCTCTTGTGCATCTGGCTTTACATGGGCACTGGGGGATTGAACTCAGGTCCTTCTGCATTACAGGCAAACGCCTTAACCGCTAAGCCATCTCTTCAGCCCCCTCTACAGGATTTTGGAATGAAATATTCTTCTATCATTCTTTTCCCCAAAACCAATTTTGTGCCCAGCATCTCAGCATTTCTAGTTTTTGCTGGCACACTATGACATGAAGGAAATGAAGGTGAAGGGCTGGGGAACTGGTAAGAATCAAAGATAACCTCGGAAGCACCAGACTACTCAAAACCAATGGAGTAAATCCCCAAGGGAGTCTCAGCAAGGACTAGCTTCCAGAGAACCATCTCCTCAGGAACGCCACTACAGAAAGTCTGAGCAGTGACAGTGCATTATGAAAGAGAAGACCCCAGAGCTTTGCCCAATCACCTGCGGGCAAAGCATCAGTACTGGCACCACTCTGGTTTTTCTAATAGGCTTTCTTGGAGGTGCTTGCTTTGGAAACTACTGCATTCTTCCAGCCACTATTACCTTGTTATTCTCAATTTTTATCTTTCGTGCCTCCAGCAGGGTTAACAAATAATATGAGATGGTTAGATAATGTGAATTTCTAACAAATAAGGGGTGTTTTTATATAAGCATGCCTCAAATATTCCATTGAATAGTAAACATGTATACTAAAAGTGATTCCATATATATCTGAAATTCACATTCAGTTTGATGCCTTGTATTTTTATTTGCAAAATCTGGTAACATTTAGCCTCACCTCCACTACAGTAAAGGATAAACTCATCAGGCTTGTAAAGAACGTACTATTACTCCCACTTGTGACTGTTGCCTCAGAGTTTATACCTGCAGAATTCAAGGCCTATGGGTAACATGCAAATCATAAGAATGATCGTGATGCTATTACTGGGGTAGCCTCAATTTCTCCAACTGTAACGGAGACAGCTAGGTCAGATCTAAAATGTTATTAAACCACTGGATTATTAACAAGCATTTACCCACATCAGATTTCATCATCCAAATCTGAAATTCTCATGTCTCCTGAAAGAGCTTTCATACAAAATAAAACGATGACCAACTCAATTTATCATCCATTTCTCTTCTCCTTCAAAGCAATTCTTCAAACCTTTCTGCTCACAACTCATCAATGGTGATGACTTCTACTCTCATTCAGTATTGTGAATACATGTCAAATTCTATAGATTCTGTCTAGTCCATTCAGTCAGAAATGTTCAGGAACTGCAGAGAAGTCAGTGTCCTTCATGCTGACCACAACAACAGCCAGCCCTACATGTCAAGATCTCCAAGGTTTCACTTGCCAAAAGGTTCCATTATTTAAGGAGAAGATCCTGAATGGTTCTAAGATGGGCTTTTTCCAGGAAAGAATGAACAGCAGACATCTGAGTCATGCTAACTAAAGACAATAGAGTATTAGCATTTATTATAAAGAATGAGAAAGGATTATCTCTCTGTCTACCTAAATTTGGTTCTAATCAAGTGGTGCCAAATAACCCAATCTTGTTACTTATGATATAAATGGTAGCTAATGAGATCCTTTGGAAAATCTAAGTCTGACCTTAGAAGAAAAGACTCTCAAAATTTTCTTCGGGCATGGTGGTGCACACCTTTAATCCTAGCACTTAGGAGGCAGAGGTAGGAGGACCACTGTGAGTTTGAGGCCAGCCTGGAACTACAGAGTAAGACCCATACCTCAAAAAAAATCCTTTTGTTTTATTTTATGCAAATTATCTTCCCTTCTTTCAAAGTTTGGGTTAGGGAAATTATAGTAATTATGTCAACAAACTACCCCATGCTTATTTTATAATAAAGTATTATGGAAATACAGTATTGTCTATGGCTGCTTTTGCACCATAATAGCAGTGACATAACAGTAGGCGACTTCAGAAATCATGGCCTATGAATCACCAGAGATAAAGTTTGCCAATCCCTGTTGCAAAGTATTAACAACACTATTTTCCAAAAAAATGAGAAATGAGGCGGGACTATTCAAGGCTTTGTACCTTTACAGCAACAATTTAGGAAATCGGATGATGGTTTCCAACTGAAGAAGCAGCAGTCTAGTCCTCAGCCCAAGCAAGGTTCAGGAGCCCAGAGAGCATTGTCAGTGTGAGGCTCCCCTGTCTGGTCTTTACGCTTAGATAGTCTTAGAATCCAAAGAATAAGCAAGCACACCATGAAGTATGACAAACTGCATTCTGTTCGCTTGGAGTCCAGCATCTGAGAAGATGACACAGGACGGCTGCTGTCACTGCCACCGCAGTCAATAGAGCGGCAGTAAGCACTGTGTCTCCAGGTGGTGCCAGTCCCCAGGAGGGAACGGTCTCTCACTCTTACAAGAATTCAGAATTGAAATCCACATAGCTCTCCAGTGTCTCCTCTTTAGGCAGAAAGAGCGAATGATCAGAAACTGAAACTATGCAGCCTGGGCCAGAGTGAGACCCTACCTCAAAAAACCTCAAAAAAGAAAAGAAAGAAAGAAAAGAAAGAAAGAAAGAAAGAAAGAAAGAAAGAAAGAAAGAAAGAAAGAAAGAAAGAAAGAAAGAAAGAAAGAAAGAAAGAAAGAAAGAAAGAAAGAAAGAAAGAAAGAAAGAAAGAAAGAAAGAAAGAAACTGAAACTATGTGAGCCTGAGCCGTCCCCAGCACAGGTCCTGTGTGGACCCGACAGCCAGAATGACAGGGCACAGTTTGGGAGAGGCTCTTGGGGAACACACCTCCTCTGTGGTAACCCTGAATCAGCTCCTTCCTGCTCCTGTGGAAAGTGCTCACAAACAGAAATGGCATGCTCATAGTTAATGGCAGTTTATGCCACACAATATTAAATATTCCTCCAGTTGAAAGGAGCAGGGAGAAAGAAAATGCCAGTGACTATTGCCAAGCTGGACTTTATAAAACTAACAGAGAGGAGGGCTTACCAATAAAACTGTAGGAAGTGGGTCTGACCCAATCTTTGCATCCCTATTGGATATCACAGTGACTCTCCCCCTGGCACAGAACAGAAGCCTGGCACTTTCCACCCTCTAACTTGCTCAGAGAGCCTCATCACTTTCTACATCTTGAGCCCACCAGCACGCCCCGACGGCTAAACATGGGTCCCACACCTGAAGGCCTTGGCCAACCAGTGGGAAAGCACATGGAATCAAATATACACTTAATCTCCTAAAGTAGATAGTGCCATTGACGCTCACCTCACAAGCGGGCACCACCAGAGCTCCATGTTTACATGTTATTTCTTCTGTTTAGTCAAGTATTTGATAAATGTCCTCCATGGGATGAGTTAGGGGTCAAGGGTGACTATGACAGACATGACCCTGGGCTTCTGAGAGCATTCCAGATAACAATATAATCGATGACTACTATTGGAAGCTGTGTTCAGTGCCATGATGGTGAAGAGCAGGAACCTGTAAGAATAGAAATGGAGTCCTACTCCATATCACAACATCCAAATTTAAAAAAGCAGGAGAAAAAGGAGCAGTTCCTGGGGGTGCAATGGGAGATGGGGAGTGTTTCAGATGGAGGAACAGGAGGTGGAGAAGACTTGAGGAAGGGGAAGTGTGGTCCAGTCAATCAAGGGAGGTGAGAGGAAAGCTGGAAAGACTCCTGGTAGCCTCCTGGATGTGCAGGGATTTCTCTCCCATTATAAGTACAGTGGTTAGTCTCTGGGAGGCTTTGAAGGCGGGCGGTGAAAAGTGAGATATGAATTTTAAAGATAGTTGTGTGAGGACTAGACCTGAGGCAGAGATTACTGAGCAGATGACAGAGGACTGGGTTTCAGAGGGATGCAGCCAGTGTGGAGGTCTGTGGTATCTGGAGGTAGAGGCAATCAGGGATATGGAGAAATGAAAGACAGAGAAGTACTATGGGTATCTCCCAATTTTCTACAACTCCTGAGTAGATGCACCACTGACCAGGACAGAAAATACACAGGAAGGGACTGTAGAATGCACGATCACAGAACAGTCCCAGAAACCACGAAGAACAGCTGCTCAAAGAACAATTTACTAGTTTTTCTGAAGGTGTCTGTAGCTTCCACTCTCAACATCTGTAAAACGGGAGCTGTGCTAGAACCGCTGTGCATGGCCGTTGTAATTAAGGCAAGGTTATGTGTGTGTAACACATGGCACAACTCACCACCACAGTGCTCTCAAATATAATAAGAGCCACTATGGTTATTATTAGATTTTACACTTGAACTTCCAAAGGTCTGCTGGTGACCTTAGTGAAGAGTGTGGTAGGAAGATAACTTGTCTATGCAGCTCAAAACTGCCTCCTGCTACAGGGAAGACAATGAGACTTGGGTTTAACTCTGCTGGTATGAGAGCACAGTGATGAAATTTCCAGACGGGTTTTATAACAAAGATTTGGGAGTTGGCAGAGATCCAGTATGATTCCAAGTCAGCCTCTGAGTATCAACAATATATAGAGGATCACCGAGTCATGGAAATAGAAGACTCTGTGATACAGAAGGAAAATCAATGGAAAATCAGTGTGTCAATAATATATAGAGGACCATTGAGTCGAGAAAACAGAAGACTCTGTGACATGAACGTGAGCTCCAGGAAAAATCAGTGTGCAGAGGGGGTCAAGAAATGAGCCTATATGTGTAAGAAAGTTCCTCAAAAACACAAAACAAAGATGAAAATTGGAGAATAGACAAACCTTAAGAGGTCTCTGCACATTGTATTCTTTTCTCTATAACTAGAAAAATAGTAATCTTAAAAGGAGCTTGTAATCCTCTTACATAGCATAGGCATCTAGAAATATGTTTGCAAGAACATTCACTGTACCAGATAGTTATGAACATGACCTGAACCAACAAGAGGAGACAGATAAAGTATGGTACGTTCGTGCAGGGAGCAAATGTACAGCTCTTACGCATCATGCCATCAGTGATCTACTGGGAAATTCTTTAGATTTTACTAGTATGTATAAAAAGCAAGTTAGGGGCTGGAGAAATTGCCCAGTGGGAAGGGCAATTGCCTGAAAAGCCTATCAACCATGGTTTGATTCCCCGATGCCCATGTAAAGCCAGATGCACAAAGTGACAAATGTGTCTAGAGTTTGTTTGCAGTGGCTAGTGCCTTGGCACGTCCATTTTCACCCCTGCCATCTCTCTTTCTCTGTTTACAAATAAATAAAAAATATTTGTAAAGTAGGCTCTGCATTAGCATATACAAAATAATATTTTGCTTTCCGTTATTGTATAGCATATGTTTATTTTGTATAAAACATGCTATACAATAAAGGAAAAGCAAGCAGGATAAACAATACTGAGAAATTAAGGAGAGTTAATTTAGAAATGTAGCTCTTGGAAGAGATGTGCATAGCATGTGAAGCCCTGGATTCAATCTCTAGGGTGCAACACACACAGATCTGTACAATGAGATGTTGGGTAATGTTTTTATTGGTACTTTCCAATTTTTCAAACAAATGTCATTGAGTAGATGTTACTTTTTAGGTAAAAACTTAAACAAACCAAACAACTCACATCTTCCATTAAAATGCCCTTAACTCCCCCAACCAAAAGTTCAGGAGAATTGCTGACCATAGCCTTAACCCAAATATCTCCATCCTCACACAACCTGGTAGCGAGAGGACACTGACACTGTTGTACACAAAGACCATTATTTCCTGATCCTAACAAAACAGAGCTTAGAAGCAGAGTGCTTGCCTAGCATTGTGAGGCTCTGTGTTTAGTTCCCAGTACAAAACAAAACAAACAAACA